>JADRCD010231554.1:0-18362 GCA_019843815.1 Montemys delectorum | reverse complement strand
AGAGAGAGAGAGAGAGAGAGAGAGAGAGAGAGAGAGAGAGAGAGAGAGAGAGCATGAAATGGCTACTTCCTATAGCCAGGCAGGATTTCCAGAGGAGGGAAGAGTATAAAAATCCACTCACAAAACCTTCCTTTGAAAAATTGTCTTACCTACAAGATGTGTAGGGATAAAGATGTAGCAGAGACGACGAGGGAACCACCAACCAATGACTGCCCCAATGTGAGACCTATTCCATGTTAGAGAGCCAACCCCGACACTATTAATAATAGTCTACTCTGCTTGCAGAGAGGAATATAGCATAACTGTCTCCTAAGAGGCTTCATCCTGCAACAGATGGAGGTTGATGCATAGACCCCCAGGCAAACATCAGTTGGAACACAAGGAGTCTTATGGAAGAGTTGGGGATAGAAGTGAGCAAGTTGCAGAGGTTAAGGACAACACAAAACAACCCACATAGTAAGCTAATCTGGGACCATTGAAGCTTACAGAGGCTGTGCCACCAACCAGGGAACATGCAGGAGTTTGACCATTTGTAGCAAATGTGCAGCTTGGTCTTTATGGGGATCCCTAGCAAGTAGAGATGTGCTGCCTCCATCTCTGCTGACTACTATTAGATCCTCTTTCCCCCAACTTGAACTGCCTGGATGGGCCTCAGTGGGCCAGATGTGTCTAGACCTGCTGGGAATAAATGCCTCAGGGTGGGGGTCGTACCCAATGAGAGCTCCCCTTCTCTGTGGAGAAGGAAAGGGGACAATGTGAGGGGGAGAGATTTCAAAGGATAGAACAGGGAAAAGAGTAGAGAGGGGCAGTGGTTAGAATGTAAAGTGAATTTAAAAAATTAAAATAAAAAAAATTTAGAAAGCAATTAATAGGGATGCATGTAAGGGCAGAATCACAGTTTCTTCTTCATATGGTGATAAACTTCAGTACCACATTGTTGTCAATAAATTCTTCTTAATAGAAGTAGAGTGTATCCTGACAATGTAAAAATGTACTTTAAAAAATGAATTTTCTCATGGAATATATAAATATATGCAGCCTGGCCAGTTGTCTAGAGGGTAAGGTAAAAACTGGAAAGGAAAACTTACTACCAACATGGAACCATATGATTACACTAGCATCTTAATGATTAATTAGAGACACTCTCACTGGTAAAGAGCTGAGTCAGAGGCCTGTGGTTTTTGCATTCAAGAAGTATCTGCTCTGGGCTTGGAGTTCCAGGAAAATGCTCAACATGTGGCCACTTTGTCTTACTTTTTGCCCTGTCTACTAGTTTATTTCCTCTGGGAGTGAAGCTGTGGAATGTCTTAGTTTGCTTCCCTTTTATTTTCTCTCGTCTTGACACCATTCACCTTTTTTATTGTCTCTGTTCCAAGTTATAGAAATCAGAACATTCTAGGCTTAATAATGAACTACCAATGGGAATCACGGATCCCAGTATATATATATATATATATATATATATATATATATATACTATAATTTCCTTAATTTTCTCAAGAAAGGCAGTAGAATCTCTATTAGGTGCTGGTGAGTAGCTAATAATTTGGCTTTTCATGATATTACTGATCTTTAGCGCCCCCCACCCATATATACACATACACACATATTTTCACATATTGTTCTTGTTATAATCTCATCTTGAGGTATCTATCCAGTCTGCTTTCAAATTTAAGAGACTGTAGGCCCCAGGGAGTTTAGAGGTCTGGTGGTGGAGTGCGGGGTGGAGATATCCTTGTGGAGACAGGGAGCCAAGGAGTAGGTATGGGATGTGGAACAGTCAGAGGGTGGACTGGGAGGGGAATAAAATCTGGAGTTTTAAATAAATAAATAAATAAATAAATAAATAAATAAATAGAGTCAAAAAGAAGACTAGCAGTGGGGGGATGGGGAACTGGGGGTAACAACCAGAAAGTTCCAGATGCCAGGAAAGCAAGAGCCTCTCAGGACTCCATGGGATGACATTAGCTGAAATACCCCACAAAGCAGAGTGAGAACCTGTAGAGACCATATCCAGAGGTTGGACATGGGCACCCAGTTGAGGGATGGGGCCCACTGACCCATCTCCAAAATTTTAACCCAGAATTGCTCCTGTCTAAAGGAAATATAGGGACAAAGAGTAGAGCAGAGACTGAAGGAAAGGCCATCCAGATACTGCCCCACCTAGGGATCCATCCCATCTGCAGACACCAAACCCAGACACTATTGCAGATGCCAAGAAATGCTTGCTGACAGGAGGATCTTGATAACAGCTGTGTCCTAAGAGGCTCTGCCAGATTCTGACCAACACAGATGAGGAGGCTCACAGCCAACCATTGGTCTGAGCCCAGGGACCTCAATGGAGGAGTTAGGGGAAGGACTGAAGGAGCTGAAGGGGCCTTATCTGGCATCAATGGGAGAGGAGGCCCTTGATCCTGTGAAGGCTTGATGCCCAGGAATGCTGGTGAGGCAGGAGTCAATAGATGGGTCAGGGAGGATGGGGCAAGGAGATTGCAGAGGGGAAAACAGGAAAGGGGATAACATTTGAAATGTCCATAAATAAAATATCCAACTTAAAAGAAAAAAGGATATTAGAAACTCAACAACAAAGCACACATTTTACCTGGATCTTAACAAAATAGCAAAAACATGATTGGAATGTCTACAATCAAAGAAAAAATTGAGAATGATGTCCTTTCTGTCCTGTCTAACTACAGGTTTGCCTTGGATTGTGGAATACAATTTATACAAGTATTTGGCTATAAGTTAGGTGCACTTTGCCTTACTAAGTACAAGAATTTTCTTGAATAGTCAGGCATTATGTTCCATCAGTAAATATAAATGAACAAATACAGAATTATGTTTTTGCTGAGGAACTTGGGTATCTGATATTGCTTGCTTTGTCTGATTCTGGGAATACTTGTCTATAAGGAGCAGATTTTCCTATAAATGTAGATAATTTTGTCTTTGATTCATGCCAAATTAACAATTGTCTTTCTCAGCTCTAAGAGAATTACTTTCCTGCATGAATCTGGGAAAACAAGTAAACAAAGAAAGAAAAGGAAAGGAGAGAAAGGAAAAGAAAAGAAAAGAAAAGAAAAGAAAAGAAAAGAAAAGAAAAGAAGAGAAAATAAAGGAAAGGAAAAGAAAAAAGAAAAGGAAACTATTCCCTGAATAACAGCTGCATGGGCATCTACAAATCCTCTTTAGGAGCTTGTTGATACAATAAATATCATTGAACGTCTGGCAATATTTTTCTAATCTGATTATATTAAGTGTAATGATCTTGCCACACAGTAATTGATATGCTATCTAATGTCTACAATCTTTTGTAGAACAGACCTGAATTAGGTCAGCAGCAAAGAAGCAGATAGGTAAAGTACAAGGTGACAAAAGTAAGCCATCAGAAACACCAGCTTCCCAAAGTGGGATTGTTTGTGAAATGCAATAGTCCGGGAGAATAGTGCAGTAATATACTAAAGGAGGTTTAAACATAGAGGGGCAGAAAGATTCTCTGATTTCAACTCTAAAGAAAGGATACAAAGCCTGGATATAACAATGCCTGGGTATAAGCACATTCCTTTAATCCCAGCATTGGTAGGTAGAGGCAGACAGATTCCTGAGTTCAAGGCCAGCCTAGTCTACAGAGTGAGTTCCAGGTTAGCCAGGGTTATACAGAGAAACCTGTCTCAAAAAAAAACAGCAAAACAAAACAAAACAAAAGATGAAGTTTATCCAATTGTAAATGTTCATGACAACAAACAAATGTAAATAGGAAAATAACACCAAAAATGCCACTAGAAATTTGGTCATGACTCCCCTCAGTTCCTCAAAGTCTTCAGAAATGAAGTCAGATAAGACATAAAGCCTCACATAAATGACAGGGAGAATTCATTGAATGGCAAGCAAAGTATACATACAGGGCTGAGATTTGACAAAAACCAAACAGAAGAATATCCTAACCAACACTAAACAGATTTATATTATTTTAAAAATGTAGAAAACATATTTTTCCTTGAGGAACATTTGTCCTATCCAAGTGATTGATAGGCTTATTTGATAGATACTTATAGGATGGGTAATACATTACTTTTACTTTCTATCAGAGCAAAGTCTCTTGTAAAATAAATCATCTTATATGGGTTAAATGATTAATCATTTAAAAGATTTTAGTAAACTTTAGATCCTATAATTCTTCTAAGTCTAGAAAAGGACTCAGCCCCCAATTTAGTTCAGGGTTTAGAGTATCCCAGTTGTTGGTTTTTAGGCTGTTACTGGGTATGGTGCAGTATCTAATATCTTACTACCTCCTTAATATATACATTTTAAAACTTTGTTACTATTGGACAATTGCCATGCCCACTTGTCTACTCCAGTTATGTCGGAAATATATGCAATATCGGGGGTAAAAGCCTGATTAAGGACAAGAGACGTTATGACTTCAAAGGGAGTTTGTGCCTCCTGGGTACTCAGTCAGTCGTTGGCATCTCCTAACTCAGACGTATTCCAAATCAGTCTTTCCAATCGTCGACATGCCTTCTTATTCAGGCATAAAGGAACCCCGAGAAATGATGCCTAAATAGCTAAAAAAAAGGGCGTTGTTCCCTGGCCAGCACATTGTTCCAATATATCCTGATTTATTGCCTAGCTGTCCTTAGCTTGGAATTTCTCACAAGGAAGCTGCCTTATCAGATAGGATGTACTCAGAGTTAGCCACAGAGGTCAGGCATCATTGCTTACTGTTAACATAGAATTCTCAGGGCAGTTCCACAGAAGACAGAACTGTTTTACATACCAGAGTAATCAAAGGGCTTCCTTCACTTAAGGGCATTAGCTGGAACTGCTAGATTGGAGCTTCCTGGTGCTTGCCTCTAGGAGACCCAGAGAATTAGCTTGGGAATACTAAAATAGCCCCAGTGGGGAGGCACCACTGCTCTTCCCCTTCACACCTGGATACCTGATCTTACTGACCTTGATGTGACTATCATCTGCCTGCATGACTTTTGTCATTTGCCCTGTTTTCTGTATACCATATAAGCCTGGTTTTCACTTTGTACAGGGGCACTTAGACTAGACCTAGAACTTAGATGGACTAGGAGTTAGACTTAGATTCATGCAGTCCGAAGTCCACCCCTCCATGGCCCAGGCCCAAGGGGCCCCAGGGATGTGCAGCACCTGCCCAGAGGTGGCTGCTTTAGACCCAGTGTGTTTCAGGTGGCCTCAGATGCACCTCAACTGCCGAGCTGCCAGATTTCTCATTTCTCTTTTGCAATGACTGTAAAAACCTCATGCCATTTTTAAGAAATACATTCAGATTCAGCATTCCCTTGTGTGGACTCTGTCTGTCATTCATCGAATTGTTGTCCACCTGACCAGAACTATCATGCCGCAGAACAAGTCCGTGCAACGAACCCAGTCCGTGTCAGACAATGCATATATAAATAGTGACTATATATTCAAAATATCCAGTACCAAATGATCATTCCTGAAAATGTACAAGTAACATTTTGCAGAATAAGTAGGTTATAGTTACATATATGTGTATATATTTATACATCTATATAATCAATTAATGAAAAATGTTTCATTAATTTGAAAATGAAATAGGATTAGTTTGGAAATGTTTTGAGGAAGAAAACACTTAATTTCAGAAATAAATAATTTTTTAATTAATAAGAAAATGTCCAACTACATATAACAAACATATAATAAAATGGAACTAAATTTTTAATTTGAATTCCTAAAAGGTCCTAAAACTCATCATTTGGCAAGCACAAATCTGACATTATTTTTCTCCAATATTGTTGAAATTAAAGACTTTTTTATATTATAAATTTGTTTAACATCTACAAAACCAAACAAGTGGCATGGTTTGTCATGTAACGATCTTTGCTATAAAGCTTGAGAACATGACTTTAACCCAGGAAACCCCCATGTTAGAAGACTACTGGCTCTCAACAAGCTTTTCTCAAATCTCCACAAGCACATCACAACACATTCTCTCTCTCTCTCTCTCTCTCTCTCTCTCTCTCTCTCTCTTCTCATTCACTGTGTTAGTAAATGAGATAATACTTTTAAAAATCTACCCAAATCACATAGTCTCCTAATCTTCATATATCAATGTGCTGTATACAACTCTCCCTGTACTTTCAGTTCTCTGAAATATTCTGCCATCTATGCAAAAATTAGTAGTAAGTTTCTTTGTTGCATATAAATTTCTTTTGGAGTACTAGTTGATATGTTAATGACATCATCTTCTTGTGATATTATCTTGACACTCTCACTTGTAACTTAATAAAGTTGACAAGGGAGCTCTTGAAATCTCATAAGCACCCACTCCTACTACCCACCTGATATCCATACTCTATTTGCAATCCAAAGGGTACTGATAAGAAACAGCTCTTGGGTTTCAGAACCTACTAAAACCCATTAGAACTTTTCTGGTTTGGATGACCACTTCCTTCTTATTTACACATTTGTCTTAAGCTTATTTGCTATGTTATTTGCAAATTGGCCCTAGTGAAACAGATCCTATTCCATCAGGATATGATAAGGTGTCCAAATTTAAATATGGTTAGATTCATTATTTCACAAGGGACTCCAGTTACTAAAATTTTCTCCTATCAGGTTATGACAAAGGTGAATCTGATGGTATAAACTACCTGCAGAAGTAAGAAATCTACCCTTTCTTTCATCCCTAATAGATGCCTCTGTACTGGATGAGGTTGTAGGCACAGTACCATGAAGTACTGAAGAAAATCAGAAACATGCTGAATTAAAGCCTGTAGGGTACCATAAAATATTGAAGATGTCAGGAACATGCTGAGTTAAAGTCAGTAGGAGTTGAGAACCAAGGCATGACAGAGCTTGTTGGAGATTTGATGTTTGTCAATTATGATACAAGAATCTCAAGTATCTGAACTAAACTCTGAGTGAAGAGTACATTAATATTTCAATAGAAATATTTTGATCTAAAGTCTACATTTTATTCCTATATGTATTAAAAAATCTTATCATTGATTGATATATTAGTATAACTTTGTAATTACTATATATTACTTTTATAAGGCTATAATAGTTGTTATACAGGTTTAATCCCATTTGACACATTTATCTCCCATTAAAAGAACATTGAATATTTCTTGCAGCAAATGTAGTTTGTTTCTCAGTTCCTCCCAAAAATTCTATGAAACTATTAAATTTTTTTTTGCAAAATAGCAAACTACAGCATCTTAATAAAGTAATTTTCAGTTTCTATTTTAGGTGTTTTAAAAGATTTTTTGATAATTAGACTTTCACAATGATAAACTAAATAGATATACTTTTTATTTTAAATATATACATCACCTTTTAAAACTGTTAGAAAGTTCAAATCTATACAATTTTATGAAAGTAATCCAACAAGTTACTTGTCTCAAATTATAAATGTAATGTTCAGATATAATGCCCCATCATTAAGAGTATTATTTTGTAGTAGACCAATTATAGAATGTGATTATGATTTAAATTTTGCCACTGTAATCATTTCACTCTGTATTTCCATATCAAAACTTTGTTTTACACACAAGAACACAGACAATTAAAATAAACACAACTATATTTTCTGAAATGTATAATTTTATTTACTATAACAGATTTCTATCTTTCATTCAAATTATTTTCTGATTTTAACATATTACTTACTAATAGATCCAATTCATGTGTTAATCATCATATTAATACTGTAATTATAACAAATAACCCATTTCAAAATTTGTCCCATTGGTGTCTCCATCCAAACATTCTTGGCATTTCTTTCTATTATTGAAATTATTTTTGAATTACAAAACTATTACTTTGTAGAATGTTTGAACATCTCTTTTTTCTAATGATTCTTGATGATGAAATTCATATTAGTATTTTCAGCAAAAATATCACAGAAGTACTTCTATGTTAGTATTGGTAAGGATTAACAATGTATATCACCACACTTAGACAAAATGTATTTTTGTATTGACCCAATTATGTGTATTACTCATATACAATGTGTTTTTTCTTTCCTGTTTTTAGTATAGAATAAAGTTTATTCAGGGCATGGGGAGGAGATTCAAGAGGGTAGTAGAGGCAGAGAAAGACAAGAGAAAGGCAGGGAGAGAGAGAGAGAGACAGAGAGAGAGAAAGAGAGAGATAGAGAAAGGGGAGGGGAGAGGGAGAGGGAGAGAGAGAGAGAATAGAGAAGCAGAGGCATAGGCTGGCCATGGGCACGTGGAGGGGAGGAGAAGTGAATGGGAAGAGAGGGGGAAGGGGTGAGAAGACAGAGAGGGAACAAGAAGGCACGAGCAAAACCCAATATGGTTTTTCAAAATGCTTAAAATATCTGCAGTATGGAATGAATAAATATAGCCTGATAATACGGGTGTCACCAAGCATATTTAACACTTTTATGGTATAAAACACCAACTTCAGTATTTCTATTTTTTAAATTAATTTATTAATTAATCAGTTAAGTAATTTACATTGTAGATGCTTTTCCCCCTCCAGGACCTTCACTCACAGAGTCCCTCCCCCTCCCCTTTTTCCTTAGAGAGGAATTCACCCTATGTACCCCCCACCCAGACATAGCAAGTGTCTGCCAGATTAGGGAAGTCAAGGCAGCCATGAAGACTAAGCTGCCTGTCCAATAAAATTTTGCTGGGGACCTCATTCTAGTTTGTGTATATTCTTTAGTGAGTGGCTCAGATTCTTAGGTTCTCAGGGGTCTAGGTTTGTTGACAGTGCTGGTCTTGTGGGGATCCCATTTACTTCAGGGCCTTCAATCTTTCCTCCAACTTGTCCATAAGTATCCCCGACCTCAGTCTAACGTTATGCTATAGGTATGTGCATTTGTTACAGTCCACTGTGGGGTAGAATCTCTCAGAAGGCAGTTATGTTTGGCTCTTGTCTGTAAGCATTAAGAGTGTCATTAACAGGTGCAGGGATTGGTGTTTGTTAATGGAAATGTTTTCATGTTGGGTTATGGGTTACTGGTTGGCTTTTCTGTAGGTCTCTGCTCCGACACTGTATTTCTTTGAGACAGAAAAATTGTGGATTGAAAGTTTTGTGGGAGTGTTGGTGTTCTGATCCCTCTACTGGGGTTCCTTCTTGGCTACAGTAGGCGGTCTCTTCCGATTTCTTGTTAAGTATATCAGCTAAGGTTACTGGCAATGGCATTGACTTCTGGAATCCTTCCCTAACCCAGGTCTCTGGGACTTCCTACAGATTCTCCCCTCTGTCTCAGTTCCAGAAGCTGCAGATTTCCATTCATTCTCCTGTCTGTCCCAGCACCTGAATCCTGGCTCTCCATTCTCCTACCCTCCACTCTCCCATCCAGTTCCCTCCCTCTGCCTCCTATAACTATTGTGTTTTCCCTAATAAGTGTGATTCAAGCATCCTTACTTGGGTCTTCCTTCTTTTAATTTCTTTCAGTCCATGGGGTGTATCATGGTTATTTTGTATTTTATGTCTAATATCTACTTATCAATGAGTCTGTCTCATGTATATTCTTTTGCATCTGGGTCATCACACTATGGATGATATTTTCTAGTTCCATTCATTTGCCTGCAAAATTCATGTGGCCCTTGTTTTTACAGCTGCATAGTATTCCATTGTGTTAGTGAACCACATTTTCTGTATCAATTCTTTGGTGGAAGGACATATGGGTTCTTTCCAGTTTATGGTTATTACAATGCTCCAACATGTAATAAGGACATATGCTCCACTATGTTGATAGCAGCCTTATTTATAATAGCTAGAAACTGGAAACAACCCAGATGTCCCTCAACAGGGGAATGGATACAGAAAATGTACATCTACAAAATAGAGTACTACTCAGCTATTAAAAACAATGAATTTATGAAATTTTTTGAGAAATGGATAGACCTGGAGAATATCATTCTGATGAGGTAACCCAATCATAAAAGAACACACATGGTATGCACTCTCTGATAAGTGGATATTAGCCTAGAAGATCAGAATACACAAGGTACCAACCACAAATCATAAGAAACTCAAGAAGAAGGAATACCAAAGTGAGGATACTTTGTTCCTTCTTAAAAGGGGGAACAAAATACCCATGGAAGGAGTTGTAGAGGCTAACTATGGAGCAGAGATTGAAGAAAGGACAATTCAGAGACTGCTCCACCTGGGAATCCTTCTCATATTCAATCATGTAATCTAGATACTATTGTGGATGACAAGTGCTAGATGACAGGAGGTTGAGATAGCTGTCTCCTGAGATGCTCTGACAGTACTCTCGACGAATACAGAAGTAGAGGCTCACAGTCATCCATTGGACTGAGTACAGGGTCCCCAATGAAGGAGCTAGAGAAAGGACCCAAGGAACTGAAGGGTTTGCAGCCCCTTAAGGGGAACAACAATATGAACTAACTTGTACCCTCAGAGCTCCCAGGAACTAAAACTCCAACCAAAGAGTACACATGGAGGGACTCATGGCTCCAACAGCATGCATACAGCAGAAGATGGCCAAGCTGGTCATCAATGGGAGGAAAGGACCTTGGCCCTGTGAAGGTTCTATGCCCCAGCATAGAGGAATGCCACTTGTTGGCCTGTAAGCAGGAGTAGGTGGGAGGGTGAGCAGGGGAAGGGGGGGAGGGAATAGGGGATTGTTTTAGTTTTTTTTTATTTTTTTTCTTATTTTATTATATTTTTTTTTGGAGGGGGACCTGTGAAAGGAGATATTGTAAATGATCTAATCTTTAAAAAAGTGTGAAAAAAGAAATAAAAAAATAAAGAACTATATTTTCTGTGTGCACTCTTTGGTGGAGGTACATCTGGGTTGTTTCCAGTTTCTGGCTATTACAGATAAAGCTGCTCTGAACATAGTGGAGCATGTGTCCTTGGGGTATGGTGGAAAATCTTTTGGGTACAGGTCCAAGAGAAGGATAACTGGATCTTCATGTATAACTATTTCCAATTTTCTGAGAATCTGCCACATTGATTTCCAGAGTGGTTGTACAAGTTTGCAATCCCACCAGCAATAGAAGAGTGTTCCTCTTTCTCCACATCCTTGCCAGCATCTGCTGTCACTAGGGTTTTTTTATCTTAACTATTCTAATTTGTGAATACTTAGGGTATTTTTGACTTGCATTTTTCTAATGACTAATGATGTTTAGCATTTCTTTAAGTGCTTCTCAGTCATTCTAGATTCTTCTGTTGAGAATTTCTATTTAATTCTGTACCTTGTTTTTAATTGAGTTATTTGGTTTGTTAGAGTTTAACTTCTTTAACTCTTTAAATATTTTGGATATTAGTCCTCTGTCAGATGTAGGCTTAATAAAGAAGTCAAAGTAACTCTATTATCAGCTGATATGATAGTATATATAAGCAATTCCAAAAATTCTACCAGAGAACTCATACAGCTGAGAGATACCTTCAGAAGCTGTATATAAAATTAATTCAAAGAAATTTGTAGCTCTCCTTTATGTAAATGATAAATAGAGAAAGAAATTAGAGAAACAACACCTTTCACAAGAACCACAAGTACTATAAAATATCTTGGTGTAACTCTAACCATGCAAATAAGAGCTCTGTAGGACAAGAGCTTCAAAACTCTAAAGAAGGAACTTCAAGAAGATATTAGAAGATGAACATATATTCCATGCCCATGGATCAGTAGGATTAACAGAGTGAGACTGGGCATCTTACTAAAAGAAATCTACAGATTTGATACAATCCCAATCACAATTCCAAAACAAGTTTGAGAGACACTGAAAGAGAAATTTTCAACTCCATATAGAACAAAAACAAAAAATACAAAAAATACAAAAAAAAAAAACAAAAAAAAAAAAAAAAAACAAAAAAAGAAACCCTGAGCAATAAAAGACCCTGTGGAGGGATAACAATCCCTGATCTCAACCTGTATTATAGAGCAATAGTGATGAAAAACTGTATGGTATTAGTACAGAAACAAACAAGTTGATCAATAGCATAGAATCAAAGACCCATACGTAAACTCACACAGCTATGGACAATTTATTTTTTACAAAGAAGCCAAAAGCATACAATGGAAAAAAAAGGAAAGCATCTTCAACAAATGGTGCCTGTCTAACTCTCTTCTATTTGCACATAGAAGTGTGCAAATAAATTCATATTTATCATGCAGCACAAAAATCAAGTCTAAGTGCATCAAGATTTCAACATAAAGCCCAATACACTAAACCTCATAGAAAAGAAAGTGGGAAATAGGCTTGAATAGATTGGTACAGGAGACAATTCCCAGAACAGAACACCAATAGCACTAAGATCAATAATTAATAAGTTAGATCTCATAAACTGAAATGTTTCTATAAGACAAAAGATGCCATTAACTGGACAAAGTGGCAACATATAGATTGGGAAAAGATCTTCACTAACACTATACCACTATTTCTCAAGAATCAAAATCATTAAATATAGGTAGTTACTCTGTTATATAGTCTGCTTCTTGAATTCTTGCCATTTATTGATGTGTATGTATGTATGTCTCTTCATGTAAATGCGTACTGTAAAACAAGGAAAAAGGGAGTAGCTATCTAGTGTGTGTGCTGGAAAATAATGTCAGGAGCTCTTAATGAGAGATATCTCCAGGTCCCAATTTGCCCTTATATATCTTTTAAACAGTTCTTCTCCAAGCATAGTGCTGTATCCTCCTCAGCTTTTAGTAACCAACATGAAGCTTTCTTTAGGAAATGAACATCTTTCTATCATATTTCAGTGGGATTATAGGAACTTGTGTTCCAATATTCTGAATTGTTTTTAATATGTATCCCAAGTTCATCTGTATAACAGGTGCCATTGATAGTACTGTCTTTATTTTGTGTCTGAATTTTATTGTGTTTTGTTGTTCTATTCTTCCACTGAAGACAATGTAGGTTTTAATTCCACAGTGACTCAAAGCCACTGTAAGAAAGGTAAATCTACATCGTATATCAAACATGTATACAAATGATTAGCAGTTCCTAATGCTGTATGAATCATTACGGATAGTTATCAAACTTTACTATCTCAGGAACACAATGTACTACAGGATCACCTAAAGGCTCTCGATTACTAAACTAGAACTTGAAGTGGAAACTTCCGGTTTCTTTGGAAACTCAGTTGTGTCATGTGCTGTATTTCTGGAAGATGTCTTATGAGAGGATGTTTACTGAGTCAGATACTTGAGAGGACATGTGATGTTTGGAAAGAGTATAAGTAGAACCCACAGACAGTGAATGATGCTCTTGTGTTGGTTTACATTTTAATGCTTCCCTGGTCTTAGCTGATCTTCCCTTGTCCTCACTTCCACATAAAGAAGTGTACCAAAGAACTTCTAGTGGAATTCAGGCTGTGTCTTGAAGCTTTTGTGGACTCGTGCCAATTCTGCAGAGCCTCACAGTTTCTTCTGAATCAAGAAGATGTGACTCATTTAAGTTTGATGTTTTATACTGGACTGCTGGTATCTTGACAATGAATATTGGAATTGATCCAAAGAACTACTTCTAAACAGGTCCACATCCCCTTTGTCCTATTAGCTTTATTTCTCCCTTACCATGGGCCATTGGGATAGAAGCAAGGTTGTAGCATTTAAGAACACTTATTAAAGTCAGTTTTGAAAACTAAGCCTACAAGAACTGTATTTTCAACTACCATTACTCCTTACATGGCATATTAAACTAAGATGTGGTTAATAGATTTCTTGAGAACAGTTGGTGATTGATACTATTAGAGTCACATATACATTACTCGCTTGCTTATTTATTCATGTGTATTGAAAACCTTGGGCTAATTTATAGTATTTTCTCTTCCTATTCTTTAAATAATATCCATTACTTTCACATATAAAGTATCCTTTGTAAAAGGATTGTTAAAATTATAACTTTATAACTTTAAATTTTATTTTATTTTTTTAATATTCATTTTATTCACTTACCTTTCAAATGATATACCGCTTCCTTCCACTACCACCCCCTATTCCTATCACCCCTCTCCCCCATCCTCTTTACCTCTATGAGGGTGCTCCTCAACTTGTTCACCCACTCCTGCCTCACCCTCTAGCATCCCCTTATGCTGGGGCATCAAGCCTCCCTCCCCTCTCATTGATGTCTGATAAAGTCATCCTCTGATACATGTGTATCTGAAGTCCTGGATCCCTCCATATATACTCATTGGTTGGTGGTATAGTCCCTGGGTCCTCTGGGTGATCTACTTAATTGATATTGTTCTTATTATGGAGCAATTCCCTTCAGCTCCTTCAGACCTTCCCCTAGCTTTTCAGTTGGGGTCCCAGACTCAGTCAATGGCTGGCTGTAAGTATCTGCATCTATATTGGTCAGGTGCTGGTAGAACCTCTCAAGGAGCAGCTATATCAGGCTACTCTCAGCAAGCCTTTCTTGGCATTTTAATTTCTATGTAAGTAATATACCATCACTTTGATGATTCTGCGCACCACTGGGGATACTTCTAAACCTGGTAAAGTCCCAGCAACACATACCAATAATACCCTGCACCAGACTGTTGTCTGAGTTCAAAGTATTGCTTCTAGCTGAACTTAGACTAATATTCAGATATCTACAACAGGGCTATAAGTTCCACCTGTTCTCTAACACATACCAACAGAATCACACCTGATACTTGTTCTGATCAGTCAGAAAATTATTTGGCTTTGGTGCCTTATATCATCTGATGTCAGTCCTCTTCATCTGCACTCCTCTATTTTATTCTGTTCTTAAAAGTCTGGGATTTCCTTATATATTATAAAAAAAAAAAAAAAAAAAAAACCACTTCATTTAAACTTTCCACCAGAGTTCTTGCTGCCACATGAGCCAATTTTCTTAGCTTTTACTATCCTTATCTGTGTCAGTAATACATCCTTGATTCCCCAGTTAAATTCCCAACCTAATTTCAGAAGACCTGGCACATCATCATTATGGGAAATGTTTAAATAAATAAAGATAGACTTTAAGAAAGCCTTTTAATATGTTTTTAAAATTACTTTTTAAAACACGTCCTAACTTCTCAACTTATGTGTACTCCCTAGGCATTTTAATGTCTTTGAATGCTAATTAACGCCAAACTGCTTACTACAATGTTTTCCTAGAAGGAAGCCTCAAAATGTCCCATTATTGTAATTAAATATTTATTGAACTTGAAGTATGTCCTCAACACTGTGAGGAAGGACAAGAAAATATTCCACTTCAAAATCATTTTTGTGCTCAGAAACATATCAAGGCAAGAATATGTACTCATGATTTTTTCTCCAATTGTATGAACTCACTCTAATATTTATTTGTGAATACTCTACTTCATAAATGTAAAATATAAATACTAAATAATGTCTTTTAGAACAGCCGTTTTTGAGAGGAACTTGACACTGATTAACATAGGAAACCTGACATGTACTTTAATCTCCTCTATAGGGAGCTATGTTTTACATAAAATTCTTTTTTCTCTATGAAAACCACAATTCATCTTTCTATGAAGCCACAATTACTCTGATACCTAAACCATACAAAGACCTAACAAAGAAAGAAAACTTCAGATCAATTTCCTTTATGAATATATATGCAAAAATACTCAATAAAATTCTTGCAAACCGAATCCAAGAACACATCAAATCGAGCATCCAATATGATCAAGTAGGCTTCACCCCAGGGATGAAGGGATGGTTCAGTATATAGAAATCCATCAACGTAATTCACTATATAAACAAGCTCAAAGAAAAAAATATATGATCTTCTCATTAGATGCTAAGAAAGCATTTGACAAAATTCAACATTCTTTATGATAATAGCCTAGGAAAGAACAGGAATTCAAGGACCATACTTAAACATGGTAAAAGCAATATATAGCAAACTAGTAGCCAACACGAAAGTAAATTGAGAGAAACTTGAAGAAATCCCACTAAAATCAGAGACTACACATGGCTGCTCACTCTCTTCCTACCGATTCAATAGTATACTTGAAGTCCTAGGCAGAGCAATTAGACAACAAAAGGAGATCAAAGGAATAAAATTGGAAAGGAAGAAGTCATATTATCACTATTTGCAGATGATATGATAGTATACTTAAGTGACTCAAAAAATTCCACCAGAGAACTCCTAAACCTGATAAACAACTTCAGCAAAGTAGCTGGATGTAAAATTAACTCAAACAAATCAGTGGTGTTCTTCTACAGAAAGTATTAACAGGCTGAGAAAGAAATTAGGGAAACAACACACCTCACAATAGCTACAAATAATATAAAATAACTTGATGTGACTCTAACTAAGCAAGGGAAAGATCTGTATGAGAAGAACTTCAAGTCTCTGAAGAAAGAAATAGAAGATCTCAGAAGATGGAAAGATTTCCCATGCTCATAGATTGGCAGGATTAATTTAATAAAAATGGCCATCATGCCAAAAGCAGTCTACAGATTCAATACAATCTCCATCAAAATTCCAACTCAATTATTCACAAATTTTGAAAGAGCAATTTGCAAATCCATCTGGAATAACAAAAAAATCTAGGATAGAGAAAAATATTCTCAACAATAAAAGAACTTCTGGTGGAATCACCATCCTTGATCTTAAGCTATACTACAGAGCAATTGTGATTAAAAAAAAAAAAACTGCATGGTATTGGTACAGTAACAGGCAGGTAGATAAATGGACTAGAACTGAAGACCCAGAAATGAACCCACATACCTATGATAACTTGATCATTGACAAAGGAGCTAAAAGCATCTAGTGGAAAAAAAAAAACAGCATTTTTAACAAATGGTGCTGGTCCAACTAGTAGTTAGCACGTAGAAGAATTCAAATCTATCCATTCCTGTCTCCTTGTATGAACCTCAAGTACAAGTGGATGAAGGACCTCCACATAAAACCAGATACAATGAAACTAATAGAAAGGAAAGTGGAGAAGAACCTTGAGCATATGGGCACAGGGGAATATTTCCTGAACAGAATACCAATAGCTTATGTTCTATCATCAAGAATTGGCAAATGGGACCTCATAAAATTGCAAAGCTTCTGTAAAGCAAAGGACACTGTCAATAGGACAAAACCAAGTAACCAAGATCTATAGAAATCCTATGTCCGATAGAGGGATAATATCCAATATATACAAAGAACTCAAGAAATTAGACTCCAGAAAACTAAACAACCCTATTAAAAATGGGGAACTGAACTTCTGGGCTAATAACTACTTATCAGAGAGTACATACCATGTGTGTTCTTTTGTGATTGGGTTACCTTACTCAGGATGATATTCTCCAGATCCATCCATTTCCCTAAGAATTTCATAAATTCATTGTTTTTAATAGCTGAGTAGACTCCATTGTATAGATGTACCACAATTTCTGTATAAGTGATTATTAGCCTAAAAGTTTGGAATACAGGAAGAACAACCCACAAACCACAAGAAACCCAAGAAGAAGGAAGACCTAAATGTGGACATTACATTCCTTCTTGAAAGGGGGACAAAATACTCACGGAAGGAGTTGAAGAGACTAACTATGGAGCAGAGACTGAAGGAAGGACAAGCCAGCCTGATATAGCTGTCTCCTGAGAGGCTCTGACATGATCTGACTAATAAAGAAGTAGAGGCCCACAGCCATCCATTGGACTGAGTACTCGGTCCCCATTGAAGGAGTTAGAGAAAGTACCTATGAACCTCAAGGGTTTGCAGCCCCTTAGGACGAACAACAATATGAATTAACTAGTACCCTCAGAGCTCCCAGAGACTCAACCACCAACCAAGGAGTATACATGGTGGGACTGATTATTCTGGTAGCATGTGTACAGTAGAGGATTGCAAATTTGATCATCAATGGGAGGAAAGGCCCTTGGCCCTGTGAAGGTTCTGTGCCCCAGTGTAGGGGAATGTCAGGGCCAATAAGTGGGAGAGGCTGAGGTGGCAAGCAGGGAGGGAGGCGACAACAGGGGATTGTTCTTGTTTTTTGATTTTTTTGTTTTTTTTTATTTTTTATTTTTTCCAGGGGAAACTGGGAAAGTAGAAATCATATGACATGTAAATAAAGAAAATACCTAATTAAAACATGGGGAACAGAGCTAAACAAAGAATTCTCAACTGAGGAATACAGAATGACTGAGAAGTATCCAAAGAAATGTTCAACATCTTTAGTCATCAAGGAAATGCAAATCAAAGCAACCCTGAGATTCTATCTCACTCAAGTCAGAAAGGGTAAAATCAAAAACTCAGGTGACAGCAGATACTGGCAAGGCTGTGGAGAAAGAGGAACACTCCTTGATTGCTTGTGGGATTGCAAGCTGGTACAACCACTATGGAAATCAGTTTGGCGGTTCCTTAGGAACGTGGACAAGCACTACCTGAAAACCAGCTATACCACTCCTGGGCATATACCCAGATGATACTCCAACATGTAA
>JADRCD010231553.1:20572-40739 GCA_019843815.1 Montemys delectorum | reverse complement strand
TTTTTGTTTTTTCGAGACAGGGTTTCTCTGTGTAGCCCTGGCTGTCCTAGAACTCACTCTGTAGACCAGGCTGGCCTCTTACTCAGAAATCCATCCGCCTGCTTCTGCCTCCCAAGTGCTAGGATTAAAGGCGTGTCCCACCACTGCTGAGCCATATTTTTTTATTTAATTTAATAACATTTAAATTTTTGATTTGTAATAATAAACTTAATTTAATAACATTTTAATCTGTTACTCATATTTTAAAGATGAGAAAACAGGCTTATTAAGGGTAAGAGGCTGCTTGTCCCAGGCTTTGCATTCAGCTTCGCAGGGAGCCAGGTCTCAGCAAAGCTCCACCCTTCCTTCCTATTCCTTGTTGCCATAGTGCCTCACAGCTGGTCCTTCCAACATCCCTGGGGCCTTTGCCACCCAGGGCTGGTGAGATCATGTCTTCCAAAGGCGTCACCTTGGTTCCACTTTGCAGTTAGACCGAGTCTATCATTTCAGGAACCTCAAAGTGACGAGTCTCAGACACCGAGATTGTGAAAAATCACCAAGTCTCATTGGGATCTTAATTGCATTAAATCATCAGGCAGCAGATGCTGGGCCCAGCTACACCTCTGGACAGGACTCCTGATGCTGACACCAAAGTCATTGCTTGATCTTTTGTTCCTCTCTGTCTCTGTCTTGTCTCCGTCTCTGCTCCCCCCACCTCCAATTCTTAGGTAGGACAACAGAAACCCTCAAATGGACAAGATCCTCATAGAATGTGGATTCATCACAAGAAAGCTCAGAACGAAATAGTTTTCCTACAGGCTGAGTGAACCTCCTGCCTAGTTCCAGGGCTGTTAGTGAAGCAACAGGATGCAAAAATCTCAGGATGCATTGACAATGCAGGAAGACCAGTGCTGGGGCCTGATTTCAGCTGGGAGGATGGAACTATGCGCATGGGAAGAAAGCAGGTCTTGGGTCCAGCTTGCTGAGAGCATAACCCATCACAGAGCCTCCAGAGAGAAGCTGTGATGGGCAGAGGGGCAGTGGTATGTATGCGGTGGGCCAGGAGGGGCTCTCCTGCCGAGTGTGTCTTGGCTCAGCATTTCCCACTATCCAGCTGTTCCCATGTCTCTCGGCAGCTTGTTCTAGAGCACCCCTCCTGTGCTGCTTCTGGGCTCTCGCAGCACTCTGCTGTCGGTGCCTGCAGGCCCTGGGTCCGTTCACCCCTTTGGAGTAGTCAGCACTGCTACTCTCTCCCACTGGCTCCTGAAGCTTCTTTAAATTGAGGACTGCATCTCCATCACCTCTGGCCCTTCAGCCAGTCAAGCATTTGTTCAAAATGTGAACCAACAAATCCCTCATGAGTATGAAAGTGGCCAATGCAAAGATACTAGATTTGGTGGGTAGGGAGCAAGTGCCTAGGATGATCAAGATGTGAGGACTGGCTCTCTTTTTTTGAACGTTTTTTGTTTGTTTTTCATTGCTGTTGTTGATGCACAGGGCTACCGTTTCAGTGAGAGACCTCTGTCTCAAAAATGGAAAGTGGTTGAGGAATACATGGGAAAGGTCCCCATAAACTCATATGTCTTACTATTGGTTCCCAGTTGGTGGAACTGTCTGGGAAGAATTAATGGGTGGGGCATTGCTGGAGGAGGTATGTCATGGGGGTGTGCTTTAATATTTCAAAATCCCACGCCATTTCCAATTAGCTCTCTGCTCTCTCTGCTTTGTGATATAGATGTGAACTTTCAGCTACTGTCCCCAGTGGCAAGCCTGTTGGCCTGCTACCTACCAGACTCTAACCTTCTGAAACTGTAAGCCCCAAATAAATTCTTTCTTCTACAAGTTGTCGTGGCCACAGTGTCTTTTCATAGCAATAGAAAAACAACTAAGACAATATCTAAGTATTGACCACTGACCTCCAAACACACAGGATGCACACACACGAGTGCACACCTGCACACAGCCGAGAGAGGGAATTTCGGAGCATTCTGCGTCACAAGTGCACAGTCTGTGGTGGGTTTTCTTGGTGTTTGCTTTCAGTCTTTGTTGAGATGAAGGTCTGTAGCTAGGAATTGCTTCCCCAAACTCATCGTCAATACTTGAGTCTGGTCATATGACATGTTAACAGAGGTGTGGGTGTTTCTGTTTTCCTCAGGCTTTACAGGGACCCCTGTGATACAAAAGTCTGAAGGATATTTTTAGTCATTTCCCCCAAGGACAGCAGACAGACTAGCCTTTAGTGATGGCCACATAATGAGACAGGGGGCTCAGTGAAGATTTGAAGTTCAGCCATCCTGCATATTAAGGAGTCCGGGGATTCCAGAAAAGGACTTGCTGAGAACCAGTGTGAAAAGATGCTCACGATGTGGAATCCAACTCCTGGGAGGAGGTAAGTAACCTTTCATATACAGTCGTGACCTCCTGTCTTGGTTTACACTGGCCAGGAAGTCACTGTCCACCTACCTCCCCCAGTAACATCCGGAATTCCTTTAAAAGACACAAAGTTTAAAATGCGCCTGTCACTTGCCAAGATGGCCTTCGTGCGATGCTAATGTGATACTTAGAAGTGTATGAAAGTTTGTAGTAGCACTAAGTCACTCATACTAACTTAACTCATGAATGCTCACAGCCAATCCATATAGAACACTGTACTGGCAGGTCTTGTATGTCAACTTGACACAAGCTAGAGTCATCAGGGAGAAAGGAGCCTCAGTTGAGGAAATGCTGCCCCCCTGCCTCCAATGAGAGCCACCTATAAAGGCATTTTCTCAATTAGTGATCAATAGGCGAGGGCCCATACCTTTGTGGATAGTATCATCCCTGGGCTGAGCAAGCCACGTGAAGCACACCAGTGACTCGCACTCCTCCACGGCCTCTGCATCAGCTCCTGCCTCCAGTTCCAGCCCTGCTTGAGTTCCTGTCCTGGCTTCCTCTAGTGATGGACTATGATCTGGAAGTGTAAGCCGAACAAATCCTTTCTTCATCAACTTACTTTTTGGTCATGGGGTTTTTGTTGCAGAAATAGAAACCCTGACTAGGACAAGCTGGTACCAGAGTAATGGGGTATTGCTGTGACAAACATGACCATGTTTTGGGGAGGATTGTGGAAGGACTATTGGAACCTTGGGTTAGAAAAAAAAAAACTTTGCTAAATGTTTACAACAATCTATGTAGTGTGCCCTGTTCATATTTTGGCTTACATAAAAAGAGAGTGAAGATCTAGAGTGTTTTTCTACTGCATTCAGAGTACACACACACACACACACACACACACACACACACACACACGATACACATGGCCATTTCAGTCTTAGACCCTGGGTGTCCCAAGGGGACATGCACAAGGTGAAGGTGAAGGTGAAGAAGTCTGAGGAGCATCCCAGTTGTCAAGTGGTGAGTCCACTTTAGCTTATAACTAGCCACAGGAAACACTTCTGGGCCTTAAAGCGCTTTGTAAAAACTGCTGTCTAGCTTACCCGGAGCCTGGAATGTTTTTCTCTCCAACTGAGCAATAACGAAAGATGGTGAACTCGGGCCGACTTGATGACTTGATGCTCCCTCAGGAGCCCTTCCTGGCTGTGGTGTTTACACAGGATGAGACCAGAGGCTCTGCTACTGGCCCGGTGGACAGAGAGTCCAGCAGAGCACGGCAGGATCTGTGGCATTGGCTCTGGAGCCTGATGGTGGGAATGTGATCCATTTAGCTCAGGAGAGAGAGATGGTTCCGATTCCCTGCCTCAGTGGCTAAGAGCAGCTCTGTGTATAGTGCCATGTATTCTCAAAAGGGAAGAAAGGAAAATAGGTACAGTTATGTGCAGGCTTGTTTCCCTCCCTTCATCTGATTAGTTCACACACATCTGCGGAGCCTTCAGTAAAGGTGTGTCTCAGATCTTGTCCTTGAAGAGAACAAGTCCAGGTGGGAGAGAAAGAAATGTTGACAACCAGACCGCGGGTCTGAGAGCTAAGAACCATGGAGAAGGACTAGGTGAGACATAGCAGAAGTTGGAAAGACCCAAGGTTGCCTGGAAGGGAGTGTATTCACAAAGGCTCCCCGAGGAAGGGCTGTCGGAGACATATGCGTATATAAAACAACTGCACAAATCATGGCATGCAGCTTGAGAAATCCTCACAAATCAAAGTAAATCTGGGTAGCCAGCACCAGGGCAGAAAATGATGGTGCATGCCCTTATTCATCCCGGCACTTGTGATGTAGAGCAGCTAGATCTCACTGCATTCTGGACCAGCCTGGGCTACACAGTGAGACTCTTTCTCAAATAAGAGAAAATGTGAGTTCTAGACACCAATTCCTGCCCACTCCCAGTCAGTACTCCCCAGTCCCACTGTCTTAGGATTTTTGTTTGTTGTTTGTTTTTGTTTAAAGTCACCTTGACATAAGCTGAAATTATATGGAGAAACCTCAATTAAGAAAATGCTTCAGTGGATTGCCTTTGGGCAAGTCTGAAGGAGCGTGTTCTTGATTGCTAATTGATAGAAGAGGACCCAGACCACAGGGCTGTGCCATCCCTGGGCAGGTAGACACTGGTGGTACACGAAAGCAATCAGTACAAGCCATGGGGATCAAGCCAGGAAGCAGCGTTTCTCCGTGGCTTCTGCTTCAGTCCCTGCCTCCAGGCTCCTTCTGTGGTTTCCTGCTCTCACTTCCCATCATGAAGGATTGTAAGCTATAAGGTAAAAGAAGCCCTTTCCTCCTCGAGTTGCTAACTGGTTATGGTGCTTATCGCTATAATAAAACCCCAACCCCAGCCAATGGCTGGAGAGATGGCTCAATGGTTAAGAGAACAGACTGTTCTTCCAGAGGTCATGAGTTCAAATCCCAGCAACCACATGGTGGCTCATAACCTCTGTAATGGGATCTGATGCCCTCTTCTGGTGTGTCTGAAGAGAGGGACATACATAAAATAAATAAGTTACTCTTAAAAATAAATAAAGCAATAACAACAATCCTGATCCTCTAGTAGTTCAAATCAATAAAACCAAGTAAGGCACCCACAAAGATGTAATCACTTTCCTAACTCCTAAAGCATTAATTTTACCTTTTTTGAACTTGACATAGACAGAAATGATTGCACACGAATTTCTTTTTTTTAATTTTTAATTTAATTTTATTTATATGAGTTCACTGTAGCTGTCTTCAGACATACTAGAAGAGGGCATCGGATCACACCATGCAGGCCTCTCTCCATATCTTTGTGAGAACATGTAAGTATTTAGCAAACATTTTTGAAGTGCTGCCTATATATCTGACACTGTTCCGAGCATTAAAACCAAAGGAGGACAAAATATGGAAAATTCACTGTGTTTCCCCCAAACCTTGACCGTTTGTTCCTTCCAGTTCAATACATATATTCAGGGAAACAGTCCTTTTTGGTTAGCTCCCAGAGAGGCAGACATGGGTGGTCATGTGGAAGGGAAGAGAAAAGGATGGAAAAGAACCGTAGTAATGGGTAGTGGTCTGTGTTATTATTAGAGTCAGACCATGCTCCTCACAGCGCCTTTATAAACACCATTGTTTACTTTTGTCAGGGAGGCCTGCTGAGACAGGGTATTAGTATGTAGCCCTGGCTGTCCTGGAGCTTACAATAAGGACCAGAATAGCCTATAAATTACCAAGATCCACCAGTGCTGTCTCAGCTTCCAGAGTGCTGGGATAAAAGGTCTCCTCCACAACACCCAACATCTTACCCTATCTTGCCCCACCTGGGGATCCATCCCACATACAGTCACCAAACCCAGACACTATTGTGGATGCCAACAAATGCTTGCTGACAGGAGCCTGATGTAGCTGTCTCCTGAGGGGTTCTACCAGTGTCTGACAAATACAGAGGTGGATGCTCTCAGCCAACCATTGGACTGAGATCAGGGTCCTCAGTGGAGGAACTAGAGAAAGGACCCAAGGAGCTGAAGGGGTTTGCAGCCCCATTGGAGGAACAACAATATGAACCAACCAGTACCCTCAGAGCTCCCAGGGATTAAACCACCAACCAAAGAGTACACATGGAGGGACCCATGGCTCCAGCCACATATGTAGCAGAGGATGGCCTTGTCGGTCATCAATGAGAAGAAAGAAGAAAAACCCTTGGTCATGTGAAGACTCTATGCCCCAGTGTAGGGGAATGCCAGGGCCAGGAAGCAGGAGTGGGTGGGTTGGTGAGCAGGGGGAGGGGGTAGGGGATAAGGGATAGGGGTTTTCGGAGGAGAAACCAGGAAAGGGATAACATTTGAAATGTAAATAAAGAAAATATCTGATAAAAAAGTAATATTTTCAAAATAAAATTATTTTCAAAATTAAAAAAAAAAAAGAAAAAGAAAAGAAATCCTCTCAGGAATCAAGCACTTCATCCTGAGGCTCAGAACTAGTAAGTCTCATTGTGTAAGACTAAAACTATGCCTCTCTGAAAACCAGAGTCAGGACTCTCAAACCCTCATCTTCCTTTGAGGAAGATAAGGTGGTGAGTGGCTTGATTCAGAGCCCAGGGTTGACTAGCAAGCCGAAGACAAAGGCAGAGGTGTTGAGATGATAGGTGTTCGCCCGTTTGTCTGCCTGTGGCTCTGCTCCGATGACACACATGCAGCCATAGCCAACTGAGAAGATACTGTTGTTGGGCTGAGTTTCAAAGAGGTCAGCCTCAGGGTCAAGGACAGCTGTGGACTGCTGTTTAGCCGAAGAGACCAGGAGAAGGCACAGCAGGAGGAAAAGGAGAATGAACCAGCCGCTCTATATGTTGCCCAGGTATATACCTCGGGCTGTTGAAAGCACAACTTTGACCTTGAATGCTGGATTTACCTTCTTAGGAGTTGGTTTGGTCTTGGGGGAAATCTGCAAGTGAAGTTGAAGATAAGCAGAGATGTCTTCAGCAACGTGTGATCAACAAAGAGATTTGCTTTGAGAGGGGAGGAATGAAACATCAAGGAAGGACTGAAGGCCCATATTACATCCAGAGAAATCGTTAGCCCGAGTCTCGCTCTAAGGCCTCCAGAGCCTTTCCCTGGAAGAATTAATTGAGCTCCCAAAGGATCCTATTACGGGGGTTGTCAGAACCTGTGCTAAGGAGGATATGAGTGATTGGATTGTCCAAAGACCTGGGGCTGAAGTCAGAAAGGATGGAGGGCACACAGAGAGATGCTTAATAAGCACACTGCTGACACCTGCTCTCAGAGGGCCTGGGCCTCCTCATCTAAGGGACCAACCTGCGGAGCAGCAGGAGGGCATGCCCCCTCTCACCTTCCTTCCCAGGGCTCACTGTCTTTGCTTTGCCCTGCTATGATTGGGGCTTCCTGCTGGTCACTAACCAGCACTAACCAGCAGCAGGCCCCTGCTCCAATGCTAATCTCTCCCAAATCCACAGCCTACTAAGGGCAATTGGAATCCTTAAAGGGAGTGAGGGAGTGTGTTCCCCCCCCCCCCCAAAAAAAAAAAAAAGCCCAAGAAAAGGCCTACAGGCTGAAATGCAGGAGTGCGGTTCCCAGCTGAGCCCGCTGTGCGGTTACTTTGCCTCCCTCATCTGGGCAGTCCTAGTCTCTCATAACATCGAAGCCCCCGATCCGTATAGGGTACCCGAGTAGAATCTCGGAGGAACATGGTGGCCAGGGAGGGTCTCATTGTCTCTGTTCTCATCAGCTTCATCACCACCACCGTAAGCAGAAAGGCACATTTCTTTCTTATCTGTTATTTTTCTCGTTATTGAACTAGAGGGTCAGTGGATGAAACCTTTATCAGAGTTTACCATCACAGACGCATGGTTCTCAATAAGAAAATGCCAAGGAAGGAAAACATAATGAAATAAATATAAAGAACTTACTGACATTCTAAGGTTTTTGTTTTTGAGACAGGGTCTCACCTTGTATCCCTAACTAGCTTGGAACTCTCTTATGTAGACCAGGGTGGCCTCAAACTTACAGAAAAATGTTGCCGGGCGGGTGGTGGCGCACGCCTTTAATCCCAGCACTTGGGAGGCAGAGGCAGGCGGATTTCTGAGTTCGAGGCCAGTCTGGTCTACAGAGTGAGTTCCAGGACAGCCAGGGCTATACAGAGAAACCCTGTCTTGAAAAAACCAAAAAAAAAAAAAAAAAAAAAAAAAAAAAAAAGAAAAATGTTTACCTCTACCTCCCTAGGACTGGGATTAAAGGCATATGCCACTCAATTGGAAGTATTTTAAAAGCCCAGACTTACATATCACTTTTTCTGGAACACCTTCTTGATTTCCAGAGCTGGTCAGGGGTCCCCATCCCAGTCCAAGAGCACTCTTCATTTCCTTTCTACAGGGCCTACTGCTGAATAGTAGAATAGTTACCTATTCAGTTGTGCTTCCTGCAGCCTGACACTCAGTGAGCTCATGGGGGGCAAGGCCACTGCCCACCTCACTCCAGTATCACCTCGACACCCAGCTGAGCCTCAGGCAGGAGAATCATTAAATGAGCCAACAGCCAAGAATTAACATCCACTCTCTTCCGAGTATTGATCACAGGCAACATGACTGGATAATTTTGTGGATTTGATCAGTAAAGATGTTTCTGGAGGGCAGCAAGAGTCAAGGCTGTGGAGCAAGTAGACATTGCACACTCATCACACGCTGGTACTCATCACACGCTCGTACAACGTCAGCCCCTTTGTTAGCATGCAGAATATACTGGACGAGAGGAAGTATGCTCCACATTGATTCAGCTTACAAGGTGATTCCAATTAAAATCAGGGGGTTGGGGAGATGGCAAAGTGCTTGCTGAGCATGTATAAGGACCTGAGTTTGGATCCCTAGCACCTAGTAGATACCAGGCATGGCAGTACACACCCATAACTCCAGCACTAGTGGTCAGAGACAGGCAGATCCCAGGAAGGCTAGCAAATCAGTCAGTCTATCCACAATAGCAAGCTCTAGATTAGTAAGAAACTCTGCTCCAAGAATTATGAATAAGGTAGAGAGAAGCAATTATGGGAGATACGTGGTCTAAGCCCTTGACTTCCACATGTACCTGCCCTGGTGAATACACTTGCACATTTTTGTGTGCATCCATGCAAATAACAAACACATGTACACATACACCTAAACTCATAAAGAGCCTCAGCCTAGGAAGGCCTCAGGAAATGCTAAATATTATTGGAAGAAGCTAGCAAATAATTACTAAAGGACAAGACAAGAGTTACGAAGGAAGAGTGGGTCATGCTAGGTTGAATTGAATGGTTTAGAAGTGTGGGTGAAGAAGGTCTTACCTACGGGATGAGTTGGAGCAGGAAGACAGAGGGAGTTGTGGGGCAATCCTCCTTCAAAGCCACTTCCAAGCAGCCAAGACAGCCATGTTGATGCTCAGGAAACCTGAGCAACGTCTGGAGTCCTAGGCCATCTGAGGCCAGACAGCAAGGCCCTGTCTCAGACACCAAGCAACAACAGATTCTATGTAACAATGTTTATAACAGCCATATTGATAGCAGCCCAAACCTAGGGACATCTGAGATGTCCTTCAGTGAGTGGTAAAAACAAGCTGTGGCACATCTATGCTATTGAACAACACTCAGCAGGAGTTCTGGGGTGATGGAATATTCTGAATATTCCTTTTGGCCATAGTTACTTGAATAGCCAATTCATACACACAATGACTTGGGCCCATCTCCAAAGATTTACACTGGGTCAAAGAAAAACAAAAAAGAAACCCCAAACAAAACACTAAATAGAGGGCACATTAGTGCTTGCTAGGAGCTAGGGAGCAGGGCATGGGAGCAGAGGAGGCAGGAGGGGGAAGTGGGCTCCTTGTGATTTGTAACAGTCTGTTTCTTGGTTGGTTTACAAGATTACCTTTGGGGACATGGGATAGAGGCAAGCTCTCTATCACTTATACTATGGTGTGAAATATGTATTATCTTCAAATACAAGTTTAAAAGGCGGCCTGTGAAGGCACTTCATTTGTGAGGTGTTCTGGACAAACACCTTGAAGATGGAGCATAGATCCAGACTTAGGAGTGGCTTTAGGTGTGACTGCAAATGACATAGTGTGAGGGGACTTTTCTGTGCTGATGGGACATTCTGAGTCTCTCTTAAGTCTGCACATGTATTATGAAACTTCATAGATCTGTATACCAAAAAGAGGAAACTTGATTATATAATCATTAAAAGTGAAGAGAGATTTAATGATGTATGTATCTCCTTGATATTTTATATAGCTTGGTTGTACAGTATCCAAACACAGCAGGGGCAGCTGTCACTGTCATTGTCATTGTCATCCTCATGTTTCACTGATTATTTTATTCGATCTTCACAGTAGCCTGTGAGGCAGTGGTTCTCAACCTTCCTAAGGCTGTGACCCTTTAGTACAGATCCTCACGTTGTGGTGACCACCCCCCCCAACCAGAAAATTTTCTTCATTGCTACTCTGTAGCTGTAACTTTGCTATTGTTATGAATCGTAGTGTAAATGTCTGATGTGCAGGAGATCTGATATGCAACCCCAGAGGGGTAGCAACCCACAGGTTGAGAACCTTGGTGAGGGGAAGAGGGCAGGGACTTATAAACCCCATCTTCTCCTGAGATCAACTCAAGCCTTCAGGCTTGGCTACAAGTTTGTTACCTGCTGAGCCATCTCGCTGGCTCCAGCGAGCCCCATCTTCTGGTGAGAACACGAAGGGTTAGAGAGGATAATCTCTCTTTCAAGACCTTACAGCGCGAAGCTGTCTTCCTTGGAAGGAGAAGCAAGTTTTCCAACCGTGAGCAGCGCAGCGGATAAGCCTAGGAGGCCAGGGGAGGTGGCCGTTGTGGCTGTGCAAAGGATGTTTTTGTTACATTGAGAGAAAGAGGCACTTCCCAAAGTAGCTGAGCCATCAGTGGCCCTGCAGTGTGACTAAGCAGGATAGCAGGCAACACCCCGGGGTGCTTTATCTGTTGCATTTGGCTTCTGGCACATAAAACCATTTGCTTTGGAAACCATCAGTCGGGGTTAGGAGTCAGTCTCGTGGGGACAAGTCTTTCTTCCAAGGAGCTGCCTGGCTCCCTCTGGCTCCCTCTGGGATATGGTCTAAGGCCTTTGGTGTGAGGCTGGGAATCGTGGGAACGGTCTTATAGTAGGTCTCCTCCTGTTCTGCAGACACACTGGCAGCCTGGGAGAGTGTCAGAGTATATCCCTCTGCCTAGAAGCTCTGTCCCCCAGAAATCCAACTGGCACCCCCACCGCCAGCCACTTCAGGTCCTATCACCTCAGTAAGGCTAGCTAGCAGAAAGTTCCCTGGGGTTGGGGAGGATAGGCTTTCAATGGCCTCTGTCACTTCACTGAGGTGTGGACTGGCTCTCGGGGGCCCCTCAAAGTGCCCGAGTTCTGAAATTCTGACCTCTGAGAGGCAGAGTCTGTAGCTTATCAGAGACCCCTGTGAGTCTCACGCACAGGGCCGGAGCCAGCAATCCACTCTATGCTCAGTGACAGGGGAGCCAAGGCCCAAGCAAGTGGGTACCAGAGGGACTGCCATATCATCTGATCCATAGCCGCTTGATCTTTTGACAATGTGCACTGGAGACGTGTCCACGAAGGACGTCACTGAGGTGGGGGAAGAATGTAGCCCGTTGTCTGGGCCCAGAACACAAAGGCGGGTCTGTGCCCACGTGGGCACTCCCAGGCTCCGGCTGGATCAGCTGCTCTCGTTTCCTCCTACCATCACAATACAACTACAGAGATACAGCCTGCCCTTCAACCCCCGCCCCAGGAGAACCAGGCAATGGGATTTCTGCCCACTGGGTGCCCGCTGAGCATAGCCAGCAGCTCCAGCCTCCCAGCCCCCTTGGCTCCTGGCGAGTCTAGAATTTCCATTGCCTGCCTCTCCCTGACCTCATTTGCTGTGCCCTCTCGGCTTCCTTTTCTCTTGTCCTCCCAGGCACGCGTATGAGGGTGATCTGGACTCTGCTGATTACCAGGGAGCCAAGGCTGGAAGCTGAGTTCTTATCTACTGGGTGGTGTCCAGCCGTGGTGCAGGGTTACTCCAATGCTGGGGAGCAGCAGCTGTCATGGCCTACCACCCTCATCCTAGGACACTAGACAAGGGACAGTCTAGTCACAGTCCCTACCATTGCCCAGCATGGGGACAAAGTGGGACCAGCGTGAGACTGCCTGAGATGTGATGATAGGGACTCAGCATTCCAAGCAGCAGAAGCAGTGCAGGCCGGCTCAGTTTCCCGTTGATAGGCATCTAGGAGAAAGTTCTTAGATGGAGGGCTGCTGAGAGCTGTCTATGGACCTTGGAGTAGTCTTCAGCATGGTTAACTGAGAGTAAGCCCTGAAGCAGTAATACATACACCAAGTATCAGCACCCAGTGCCCTTCGTTTGTTCATCAATGGTTGCGTACCTTCTACTTGTCAGCCACTTCAGTATGCTTGATAAGTCTGTGAAGGAAAGAGACAAAAATCCCTCCAGCATGTAGGTAATCTCCCCTCTTACCTCCCTCCTCCTCTCTCTTCCCCCTCCTTCTTGCTTCCTTCCTCTCTCTTTCCTCACTTCCTCCTCCTCTTCCTGTTTCTCCTCCTTTTCACAGGCTCTCCCTTCTAAATGGAGAAAAGTGAAAACTGTGAGCCGTAGTAAATGAAAGGGCACAGAGTGCACGAGAAGGTAGTTGGAGCTCAGGACTGGGAAGGAGGGCTCCGGCACCAGGAGTCAGGGCAGGCCAGGGTTTAAGCCCAGGACAGTCTTTGGTGATGATGTAAAGGTCTAAAGGAAATGAGGGAGGGCGCCAAGAGCGTTTCTGGGAGAAGAATCTTCTAGCCAGAGGGGGTACCTGTTACTCCCTGGGGGGTGCAGCCTAACCTGTGTGTCTATGGATCGGGAGGAGGGCCATTTCACTGCATAGAACGCAGGAGAAAGAACGGAGGGATCAGGATAAGGGCATAAAGGGATCTGATAACATGAGACACTTGAAATAACATGCTCTGTCTGCACTGAACACCCAACAGAGTGGCTTACGTAACAGTGCATTGGGTGCCAGCAGCTAGGCTTCCTTACAAGGTGCCAAGGTCCTTGACTCCCCCAACAACGAATTATTCTTGGTGTGTGTGTGTGTGTGTGTGTGTGTGTGTGTGTGTGTAGGGGGGCTGGGTACCCTCCCTCTTCCTGCCTTTCCTATCACCAAGATAGATCTCAGCAATCTCTTGTCATTTGCTTGCCGGCTTGCCTGCAGCATTCCTGGCGGGCCACTGTGAACTGGCAGCCCTGCCCCTTCCCGCACCAACACTGAGAACCCACTGCCTCCCTTATCTCTGTCCTCCTCCTTGACCCCAGAGGCCCTTTCCTGACTGGGGGTTGTTCCTCCTCTCTCACTTGGCTCTGCCCTGAACTCAGCGAAAACCCAACCCACTCCTTCTCTTGATAGGTGTGTAGAAGGTTCATCCCTCAAAACCCAGTTCTTGCAAAACTCCATTAGCAACTCCCAGGGCTAGTGATGGTCCTCCTGTTTCCGGTCCTGCTAGGTGTCATAACTATTTGGAAAAGTAACTTGACAGAGTGGATGGTATACAAAGAGCTACACGGTTACAGATACCCTTTGATTTGGGAATTTCATGTTTCATGTTTCAGCTAAAGAAAAAAAAAATCCAATTAGAGAAATAACCCACATAGGACTGCAGACGTTCAGTTGGTAGAGTGCTCGCCCAGCATGCAGGAAGCCCCGAGGGATCACCTGCCTCACTCAGGGATCACTCAGGAGGTAGAGGCAGGATGATCAGGAGTTCAAGATTGTTCTTGGCTTCTTAGGGAGTTTGAGGCCAGCCTGAGCTTGGGGGTGGGGGTGGGGGTGGGGGCGGGGAAGAAAAGAGAGTGAATATTTAGAAAAGAGCAAATGTGAATTTGTTCGTGTAAATAAAAATGTGTATCTTAGAAATGTTTATAATATGGGACACAAAATGGTCGCAATGACTATTTAAGTATTTGCATTTGCTAAGAACTAGAAGAACCAGGTATCATTATGTTTTTACTAGTATTTTTTATCTTATCCAATCCTCTCCCTGTCTCTTTAAGAAAGGAACAATGATTATCTAACAGAGAGCTATAACTGCCATGTGTTCAAGTGAGGGGTCCCTAGAGGAACAGACCAATATATTTTAATATACTAAGAGAGGATCCATTGGACTTGTGGCTATAGGTGAAATAGTGCCATATACAGCCTTCTGGAAACACCTGCCCAAGCCCTGCAGGCTACTGGCCTATTTGGTGCTGTAACTGTATCTTTTAAAAGGCCATTCCATCATTCTGTCAAACAATATGCTTCAGGATAGTGGGTGAGCACAGTAGGACAAATGAATTTCATAAGAATGAGCCCACTGGGGCTGGCGAGATGGCTCAGCAGATAAGAACACTGACTGCTCTTCTGAAGGTCCTGAGTTCAAATCCCAGCAACTATATGATGGCTCACAACCACCCTCAATGAGATCTGATGCCCTCTTCTAGTGTGTCTGAAACAGCTACAGTGTACTTATGCATAATAATAAATAAATATTTGGGCCAGAGCAAGCGGGGCCGACTAGAGTGAGTGGAGTTGACTTGAGCGAGCAGAGGTCCTAGAATTCAATTCTCAACAACCACATGAAGGCTCACAATCATCTGTATAGCTACAGTGTACTCACATACATAAAATGAATGAATGAATAAATAAATAAATAAATCTTAAAAAAAAAATGAGCCCATTGATTGATGCACATCCTTAGCTGCAAAGCTGGTTCCCTGGTCAGAAGCAATGTTATGTGGGATATTGTGGCAGGGAATAAGGCATTTATTAAGCCCATGGATCTTCCCATCATGGACAATTAGAGTGGGCACCTGTGCGTGTGTGTGTGTGTGTGTGTGTGTGTGTGTAGTTTTTATTTTATATATTTGTTAAAACACCTTTACTGCTACTCAAGACAAAGGCAAAGATCACCCTCTGTAGAAACTTGGAAATACAGACACTTACAGAACTTCAGCTGAAACTTTTTTCTAACCAGGTAATGGCATTCGAGCAGAGAAAGGAAGAAGACCGTAGCCATCGTAGCCACACTTAGCTCCATCCGGACATCTCCTATATTAATTACAAATTGTAGCTATTTTGGGAGAGTTTGTGGCCAGTGCTGTAACTTCATGTATTTGGCTATATCCCTGGGTGACTTACCACCAGGTCAATGTCAGTCAATGTCCTGACTACCCAAACTCTTAAGTTACCCTCTGGAAATCATTCCCAACTGTGGCAAAGTGGTAGACACTATAAAAATAGGAGAGTGGTAGCAGTTGGCTCCAGAGAGCTGACATGAAATTACGCTTTAGAAGTGAGTTTCATTAAGAGAAAGGGTCTCACCACCATGGGAGCCGTGATCTGGCCTTGGGGTGAGAGACTATAATAAATTGGCAGTACATCATATCTGTGATGTTGTGATGAAACTCGAAGGGCGGGGGGCTTCCCTCTAACACCTGGGGAGAAGCCTTATTAAGAGGATAGCTTAAAATAAAAGAGGTGGCTGCCATTCACGGGATGATGGGACGTGCCCAGAGGGAGCTTGGGAGAGCATAGCAAAACATCTGTCAATATCCTTTCATGGTGACAGGACAGCCTGTGTCACAGGAGGCAGAGAGGGTAGAACTATAAATAGGGGATGTGAGGCCACAGCATGTCATAGATTCCTTCCGCCCCAGAGAGAAAACTGCAGAGGGACATGGTCTGATTCCTTCAGGTCTGGGGATCTGGCTTCTTCTAGTGAGACATTGTGAAGGTGGTCCCCCACATAAGCCATGGAGGTGGCCTTTGCCGAGCCATCCCACTCACTGACCCTGCTGAAAGCAATAACAGCACCTTTACCAAGGATTTGGTTTGTACTTTTACTTAAGTATTCCAACTCTCCTGAGCCTTTGAATCTCTTCATCAAAACTAAGCTTAGGGGGATTAGACATCTCCAAGTGAACAGCAGGTCATCTTTTGACTGTATGCCAAATTAACAGCCAGCCACTCAAACTCTCTGCACCTTTTTCTTTTTTTAAAACAAAAATTATTTATTTCTTCTTGTTTATTATTTATTTAATGCACATGCATGTTCTATCTGCATGCATGTCTGTATCATGTGTTTGTCTGGTACCTGTGGAGGCCAGAAGAGGGTGATGGATCCTTTGGACTTGAGTTCCAGATGGTTGTGAGCTGCCAGGTGGTGTTGAGAATTAAACCAGGGTCCTCTGGAAAAGCAGCCAGTGTTCTTAACCCTGAGCCATCTTTTGAGCCCTTTGGGTACCTTTGTAGCTGGTTTTCAGTGTTATCCTCTCAGCTCATTGTAGGCAGTTTTAACTTCTCCCAGGCATGGTGACTATTTTAAGACCCAATATAATTACAGAGTTTTCGGGATAAACAACTTAGGCCAGTGGCTCTTAATCTGTGAGTTGCAACCCCTTTGGGGGTCACAACCGAGATATTTACACTATGATTCCTAACAGCAAGATTACAGTTATGAAGTAGCAACAAAATGATTTTTTTTTTTTTTTTTTTTTTTTTTTTTTTTTTTGGTATTTTCGAGACAGGGTTTCTCTGTATAGCTCTGGCAGTCCTGGAACTCACTCTGTAGACCAGGCTGGCCTCGAACTCAGAAATCCACCTGCCTCTGCCTCCCAAGTGCTGGGATTAAAGGCGTGCCCCACCACCACCCGGCAACAGTGATTTTATGGTTGGGGGTCATCACAACTTGAGGAACTGTATGAAAGGGTCGCAGGTTTAGGATGGTTGAAGACCACTTCCTTAAGCTCTGGCAGGCCCAACAAGCTAGGCCCTGATACCCATCCCCAATGAACCAACTGAAGAAAGATGAAAAGCAAAGCAAAGAGATTTAGTCAATGTGGACGTTGGGAAGAGGAACAAATAAAGGGGTCCTCAAGTTCATCTTCTAGATTCTGACATACGGTTCAGCTTTAAATAGAGGCCAGGAGATTTGGTCAACAAGCAATGGGGGAAGTGGGGAGGACAGGGAAGGGGAGAGGAGCCTATGCAGGAAAGGAAGGGAGGAGAGACAGACAACACCAAGGATGTCAAAATTAATTTAAAGAATTAAGCCAAACTGGCATCCTGCCCGTCATTGCCTCAGCATTATGTCAGCTCTGGTCTGGCTGGCAAGGTGCTCTCTGATAAGTCGTCAGACTGTGTACACTCCCTGGGAGGCAAGGTCCTCCTCTGACTGTCCTCAGGGCTTCAGTCTTTCTCTTTGGGTTCCTGGGGACTCCATTCTTTGGATCTGTTGTTTCAGTAGTCTACTAACCAAAGGAAGAGCCAGATGTCACCTCTTTTCACCTTTGTTTTTTTTCCTGCCAGTACGATTACAATGTAACAATGTGCATCATCTCCAGGGTTCCATGGAACACCTGCACGTAGAAAACCTCTGAAGTATCTGTCAATGGTGGCCTAGGCATTTTCCTTATTCTTTGGGCTGTGCCTCCCAGAACTTCACATGACAAGTTTGAAACTCCAGATGTGCTTGTAAAGATCATGTGCCTCTTTACAGTACCCCCTTCCCCTTTAAAGCCTGTTCAGCCCATTCATTTGCATGGGGCTGCTGTGTTTACTGGTCACAACTGCATTTGAGACTCCCTGTCTTTCCTCTGGTCAGCTCCAACACTATTAAATGGCAGCAGAACTGTCCACCGCCCTGAGAGCAAGTTGACTCTGTCCCTCAGTGCCTTAGGACTACGGAGGGAGTAAGGGAAGCCTAGGGAGTCCTCAGCTCCTATGTTCTGTTCAGCTGAGCCCCCATGAGCTTTCTTCTTTAGATTTTCTTGCTTTTCTGCTCCATAAAACATAAAAACCCTCCAGCCCTTAATAGCTATATTGGTAGGTTGCAGAGAGTAAAGACGGATCTTTGAGCAGAGAACTGTTTTTCTTGTGTGTGACTTTCAAAGGTCTGCTGTCCTTTTGCCCAGAGTTCTGTATGAGCAGTGACAGTTTGTTTTCCAGAGGGACACATCTCTGCCTTTATAATGACAGGCACGTGGAGTGGGACTCCAGGCCCTTGGCTGGACACCAGGTGAGAGCTAATTTTTGTAGAAGGGAAGATGAAATAAGAGGTCCTTAGACTGAGGACCGTTTGTCTGCTTGTTCACAAATAAAATTGGACAAAGTAATTCCTGCCTTATTTATGGGTTAGTGAAATATTTCTTGTATTTTGAAGAAATAGCTTCATCTTTTAGATCTTCAGTGTCATCCAATGATTGTCAAGTACCTTTGAATTCTTTACCTTTGATTGGGGCTGATAGAAGGGCTCAGTGGGTAAACGAGTTTGCTGCCAAGCCTGCTAACCTGAGTTCAATCCCCAGACATGGTAGAATCCATGGAAGAATGAGAGCATGGACTCCTGCTCAGTTGGTTACTTGCTACTTTATGTCTCTCCATAGCTGCCATCTGATCCTTAGCTGGCACACAGAGAAGATAAGTGTATCCATTCTGTAAAGTGAAGCTTTGTTTATGCTTGAAACCATGTATCTTATTTACGTTTACCTGATTAATTTCCAAAGTCAACAATGAAGATTGTCATTGTAAGATATATTCTGTGAAGCTTCTTGGATTCTCATTTGCTTTAGAAAACAAATGAAGATTTAAATTCAATTTTTATGCCAGAACGTAAACTTTATAAGGCCCTAGCACAATCCTCCCATGTCCTGACCCTCTCTCCTCTCAGGCTAGTTCTTGGCTGCTCTCTTTCTCTCCTCCCTCCCTCCCTTCCTCTCTCTTGTCTCCTCTCCTATCTGCAAACCTCTCCTGCTATCTCCCCCCCCACCTCATTTTTAAAAAGCGTTATATGGCAATTGATTTATTTTTAGTTTATATGTATGGTATTTTGCCTGCCTATACATCTGTATACCATGTATAGCATGCAGTGCCCCAGAGGCCAGAAGACGGTGCCATATCTTCTGGAACTGGAATTACAGACAGTTGTGAGCTACCACATGGGTGCTGAGAACTGGGTCAGGGTCCTCTGCAAGAGCAGCCAGTGCTCTTAACCTCTAAGGCATCTGTCCATTCCCCACGATCTCCTCTTTGAAGGTTTCTATCCCATGTGGTATCTGATCTCTGCTCCAGTCTCCAAGGGAGCTGAGGAGTTAACTCGCTTCTGATCCTTTACAGTCACATTCTGTATTTCTTCAAGTCTAAGATGTCTGTGATGGCAAGAGTCTACTTGCCTTACTTAGAGAGGATCGAGTGACGATACAGGATTGCAAGAATGTGGCGGGTTTGTTAGGGCTTGACTTCAAGGATGTTTTCGGCATGACATACTGTGCCTCTCAGAATCATGAACTGTATTTGAATTTTGAAGAGAGTCTTCTTCAGGCGATGCTCTGGTGGCTCCCCTGGTAGAATGATGCACATCTTGGTGGGGGAGAAAGGTGGGCTTTGACTGTCTATGAGTCTCCCATAACAGCTGTAACAAATGATCACAAATTTGTATGTGACTTCAAACAACACAAACACATCAGTTTACAGCTTTGTAGGCTGGAGCTCTGCCATGTCTCTCACTGGACTAAAATGAAGGTGCTGGCAGGCTTGCTTTAAAAAATGGAAAAGGATTAGATTTCCTGTCTTCTCCTGTGTTGGAAAGCCATCTGTATTTTTTGTGTACTCTTTCTCCACTGTCAAGGCAGAGTGTTGCTTCTCCATGACCTTCCATAGTCATGCCTCTCACTGACTCTCTTTGCCTCTCTCCTCCCCTCTAAGGATCCTCACAGTGACCTTGACATTTTTATAGCCAGTATAACCTTCCCATTTGAGGATCATCCGATTATCAACTTTAATACCTTAATCCTCATAGCTATGTAACCCTCATATTTTCAGGGTCTATTAGAACACAGACATCTTTGGATGTCATCCCTGTGTCTGTCAATCCTAAAAATAGAAGTCCCAGTGTGGCAGGGGTGAAAATCAGAGGTGGGAGGAGACATGAAAGAAACCAGTCACAAACCAGCTTCCTCTGAGTTGTGACCTTTTCATGCTGTTTATTAGACAAAGGGGCCAGAGAGAAGCAAGTAAGTATTTGCTGTAGCATTGATATCATGGACATCCAGAAGTGTGTACAGAGAAGGCACTGCCTGTAATGTCCATGCAAAACATTCTTTAGAGCATCCCCTTGGGTTCAACACCCAAGGAAAGGAAGGAAAAGAAAGCTGGAAATGGTGAGAGAGAGAGAGAGAGAGAGAGAGAGAGAGAGAGAGAGAGAGAGAG
>JADRCD010231553.1:0-20562 GCA_019843815.1 Montemys delectorum | reverse complement strand
AGAGAGAGAGAGAGAGAGAGAGAGAGAGAGAGAGAGAGAGAGAGAGACAAAGAAATAGGTTACAAAGCAGTCTCATCGAAGACTCCATCTGAAGCTTTGAAGGGGAGCAAGGAGCCAGACCTTTGTTGAAAGGATTGGTGTCTGGATGCACTACTACAGTGGCTGGTGTTAAAACACATCATTTTCTCTACTGTCTCTGCTCTTGGAAACTGGATATCAGCAGCTTGCTTGTGGGTCTCACTGTTTGAAAAGTGAAATTTACAGATACGCTGTAAATATGAAGAGAAAAATAAGCATACAGAATTGAGCATTTACCCAGGACTTGGGCAATGTATCCTTTCTTCCTTTCACACCATAATACATAGGTTGCACGGTAGTTGACAAGTATTTTTTTGCAGCTGCTTTTTATAAATGTAAGGAAACAGAAGGCCTACACCGTGAGCGGGAAGCAGAAAGGAGCCTACCAAGTCAGGCACCCAGCAAACACAGTAGGGACTGTGCCAGGGCCCCCTGGGTGCTCCTACCCTCTGCCATGTCTATCGTTTGCGATTGTGTGCTCCTAAACTGCTATGCCCAGGAAACTACACATACAAGTCTAGACACTGCTCAGATCGTGCAAAAGACGGCTAGCACAAGCCCACAGTGGAGTCTCTGCAAGCCAGCCCTGCTAGCCAAGGGAGCCCTTGTAGCCTCTAGGTAAGGGGTGGGGGACGAGGGGGAGCTCTGAGTTAGCTTCCTGTAAACAGTTGACTTTTGGGGGCTGCTTAGGCCAGTTGCTCCCTTCTCCAGTAAACCAGACTCTAGAGTGAGAGAAGGAAACACAGACACACATCTATTCTGCTGAGCAGAGGAAGAGCGGCTGCCTTGTTTAGAGGGCACCGTAGTACCTGCCTGCCACCTGCAGAAAGCCCTTTGTGTGGTAGCCATGGTGCCTACCCTGGAATCTCACTTAATCCTCACTTAACCCTCAGGGTTCTGTCCACTTTACATATTGGGAAAGAAAGATGCAGAAGTGAAGGGAAGGTTGTTGTAGGTCACAGGGAGCAAGCCGCGAGGCCAAGCGGGAGCCAGGTTCGACCTGGACAGTGTGTTCCCCACAACGGCGCTCTGCCCTTAACGGCGGACTTTCCTCTTTCAGTAGAATGCTTTCAGATCCTTCATTTCCAGGGTCTCTAATCAAACTTTTGGGGAGCATATATTCTAGATCCGCCCATTCTTCCAAGTCAAGCTTTTTCCTAGCCTTCTTATTTTCTCCACTTTTCTTCCCCCTAGAACAGAAGGGAACTCTGTTCTTTAAGAATATTATCTGTTTATGCGGGTGGGGGTACTCCTTTGCCCATGCTTGTGCCGTGGGATGTACGTAGGTATCAGAGGCCGGCTTACCGGCAACGGTTCTTCTCTTCTCTCTTACGGCACAGTTTCTCTTTGGTGTTTCTGCCATGCTGTGTGCTCCGAGCTAGCTAGGCAGTCTCCTGCCTCTGTATCCCATCTCACTGTAAAACTGCTAGGACTACAGATGTGCACCACCTTATCTGGCTTTGTCCCAGGTCACCGGGCTTACCCAGCAAGCGCCTTCACCTACCAAGCCATCTCTAGCCCTCCCTAACCCTTTATTCCTTATATATACGGAATAGATGCTGATGTGTCCACAGAACTGTGTCTGACTGGCTTTGGTAAGCGAATTCAAGGCTAAGTCTCACACTACCCAAACCCTCAAAGCCAAAGCTGGGAGCACAAGAAGGCCTGGCTCTGCAGTGGTATAGTACCCACGCCTGTGTCCTGCCCCATAGGCAGGCCCAGCCTAAAGAGCCTACTGAGTCTTATTTATGCTTTTCCCTTTCTGTGGTTCCAGATGTTGTATTTAACTTTAAGAGGTGAAACACTACAGTATAAATGTGGCCATATGTCAGGTGTATGTGCATTTGTGTGTGTGCATTTGTGTGTGTGTGTGTGTGTGTGTGTGTGTGTGTGTATGTACGAGCATGTGTGCATACACATATGTACACATGTATTTGTGTGTGGGAGCCGTCTCTCAGTGCCAGCTAAAAATATCTATCAAGCACTTCATCTATGCTGTAAATTGAGGGCACCATATGTTTGCATTTCTAGGTCTTCCTAAGAATTATATAACCACCCCCCAAAGCCAAGAGGGCAAGATCAGGGCCAGCCGTGGGACACATTTCTAATGAGACATGTGGGAAGGCCTGACCTTGAGGAGAACTGGCTGGCCAGCCCATGGAATGTTCCCAGCCTCGGGCTTTAAACAACAAAGGTATTCAGAGGCTGAGTGCTCTGTTGAAAGCAATCTGTCCCCTTGCTTTGTCTTGGGGACTTATCAAGGTGAACCCTGGCCCTCCAAGGCACTGAGTATCGGGTTTAGAGCTGGGCACTGCTGTCGTCCATCTTCCCAGCCATCTCTAATTAGCAGGTTCTGCCCCCCAGCCCCCCAGGGTCACACAGTCCAGGCAGAGGTGAGATAAGCAAGCCTTCTAGTCCCCCCCCCCCAAACTCCCGGAATAGTACCCCAGAAAGGCATCCTGGGAGAAGAGAATCAGAAAGGTTTTCTGGGAGGAAAGCCATGGGAGGCAACATAACCAGCGCACAAAAGCTTATCAAGGGCTCCCTCTGTGTTGGTCTTCCACAGAAGGAAGTGTCTGATTGTTGCAGACCTACTGTGGGCCTCTGCAGCATTCCTCCGTAGAACACGCTCCCTCCTTAACCTCCATTTCTGCTCTCTCTTACTTGCCCAAGGCCCCAGTATAGAGGTCTGGGACTTAAAGTTAAATTTTCAAACAATGGATCATGAATCGCTGGTCGCATATATTTGGCTTAGTGGGTGATATTCATCACGTTAAAAATACAGAGAGAAATTAGATTAGGCTAGACTTGAATAGGGGTGTAACTGAGGGCACAAAAGATAATGAAAGAAAGCGTGGTTCTTGTTACAGTCCTGCGAATGTTGCATCCTGATCTAAAAAGTCTGGGTTTTTTTTTTTGTCTTTCCTTTCAGTACTTGGGATTGAACCTGGGGCCTCGGCCTCGGGCATGCTAGGCAAGCACTCTTCTATGTGGCATGCTAGGCAAGCACTCTTCTATGTGGCATGCTAGGCAAGCACTCTTCTATGTGAACAGATGAAGCATATGGACGTGTTTATAGGTGAAATGACAAAGTCAGAAAGAAGGCATGGGCCAGGCGGTGGTGGCGCACGCCTTTAATCTAAGCACTTGGGAGGCAGAGGCAGGCGGATTTCTGAGTTCGAGGCCAGCCTGGTCTACAGAGTCAGTTCCAAGACAGCCAGGAACAGAGAAAACCTGAGAAACCCTGCCTCGAAACAAACAAACAAACAAACAAAAAACAAAAAAAAAAAAGAGAGAAAAAGAAAGAAAGAAGGCATGATAGAAAAATCAATAGATGAAACAAGATAGACATGATGCCAGCGATGACTCAGAGTAGATGATAACCTCTGCCTATCTGTTACATAACCATCTGTGTTTCTGTGTCCCATCAAAAATATTTTTAATTAAAAACATTTTTTTAAACCACATACAAACACAAAAAAATTTCATGTTGTAAAAATATATTGAAATTAAAAAAAAAAAATCAAGGGAGCTAGAGGGATGGATCAGTGGTTAAGAGTGTTAGTTGAGCTTACAGAGGACCCTGCTGGGCTCCCAGATCCCACATAGCAGTTCACAACCATCTAGAACTTCAGTTCCAGAGGGTTCAGTGTCCTCTTTTGGCCTCAGTGACTCTGTACACAAGTAGAACACAGACATACATCAAGGCAAAACACTCATTCACATTAAAAAAAAATCTTTAAAAGAGAGAGAGAGAGAGAGACAGACAGACAGAGAGAGAAAAAAAGAGAAAGAAAGAGAGAGAGAGAGAGAGAGGGAGAAGAGACAGCAAACCACTTGTGCCTGTAAGTCCAGGAGATCTGACTCCCTCTTCTGGCCACCCTGGGTATCTGCACACATGTGGTGCACATAACCTTGTACAGGCACAAGCACGTGTTATGTAAATATGTTTTTTTAAGGATAGATATCAAACCAAATTGGTTACCTGTTAAGATAGGGTACATAGCACAGCACTAGAGCGCTTGCTTAGCATGTGTGCAGTCCTTAGTTTGATCCCCAGCAAAACTCAGCAGCTCTCCCTTGGGGGTGGGGGTGGGGTGAGGAAGATTACCTATAAGTTATAAGACTGGGAGTTTGGCAATATAGAGAAAAAATAGCAAAAAGAACTGTAGAAAGATCTGGCCTTCCTACATTCCTTCAACACTACTCCCCCATCACTTTAGTCTAGCATACATCCAGGGGATAGATCAGAACTAACGGACCAAGGTGCATTTGGCAGGCAGCCAGCAGGGGCTTCCCAAAATCCTCCATTTTTTTTTTTTTTCCTCAAGAAGCCTCCTTCCAGTCCCAGGACATGGTCCAGCCCTTCCTTTAGGATCATGGCTCTGTCTTCCCCACTATTCTGAGTAGCAGGGTTTGTGCCTCTGTGTCCATAGCCTGTAACACGTGTACTCTGTAAGAGCTGCTTAGTGAGAGACAGTCTGTCCTGGTAACTTGTTTTCTGTGTTGCCTTATAGTGTTCTAAAGGGGTGTGTGTTTGTGTGTGTATGTGTGTGTGTGTGTGTTTGTGTGTGTATGTGTGTGTGTATGTGTGTGTGTGTTTGTGTGTGTGTTTGTGTGTGTATGTGTATGTATGTGTGTGTTTGTGTGTGTATATGTGTGTGTTTGTGTGTGTATGTGTGTGTGTTTGTGTGTGTATGTGTGTGTGTTTTGTGTGTGTGTTTGTGTGTATGTGTGTGTGTTTGTGTGTGTATGTGTGTATGTGTTTGTGTGTATGTGTGTTTGTGTGTGTGTTTGTATGTGTGTGTATGTGTGTGTATGTGTGTGTTTGTGTGTGTGTGTTTATGTGTGTGTGTTTGTGTGTGTGTGTGTGTTTGTGTGTATGTGTGTGTGTGTGTGTGTGTGTGTGTGTATTTCTCCATTCGACCAACAAGAGAACAGAGGCCCAGGGAGGCCAAATATCTTAAAGTCATATTATCAAATGGAAGTAGAGCTGGACCAAATCCATTCATAGAGTCAGTATTCTCAGTCACTGCACCTTATTGTCTTGAGGGAGGGATAGGAGCCACGGGAGTTGAGAAGTCTTGAATATTCCCAAGCCAAGTGGTGAGTTTAATGATGTAGGTTTTGGGTGTTGTGTAGCTGAGAAGGGAAGGCATGAGCAGAGACATTGAGAATGAAAGAGAAGAGTGTAGGGCAAATAGCCACAGATTGGGGTTCAACCCAGCTTCCCTAAACTGTTAATGGGCCGATTGGCTGAGGCTTAATCCCCTCTCAGGAGAATCGTAAAGGCCTCTTCCCTTCCATCTCCCCACCAATTTCTTTTCCATTTTGAGGCAGGATCTCATGTAGCCCAGGTTGGCCTCCAGCCTTCAGGGATGACCTTGAACTCCAGATGCTCCTGCCTCTGTGTCTCCAGTGCTCCCATCACAGATGTCCGCCAGCACCTGCAGCTTCTAAACTCTTCTTAATCATTGGTTCTCAGTTAAGGGTGATCGGGTGACTTTGTTCTCTAATACACACCTGGTGATGTTAGCGCATCTTGTGATGTCTAGAGATAATTTTCACAGTCACAATGTGGATGAGGTTATGAGCTGGTCAACCTTAACTTGACCGCCTTGAGATATAGGTAGAAGGTTGTTAATAAGACGCCTCGGTGTCTGTGAGGATGTTACCAGTGGAGGTAGGGGGCACTGCTCTAAAAGTGGGTGGGATCATCCCCTAGGGTGGGGACCCAGGGGAAGGAAGAGGAGGCCCCATAGCACAGCATGCCACTCTCTCTATGACTTGGTGGCCATGAGGGTACGAGTGCAACAGCTTTGTTCTCCTACGCTCTTCTATCACTAAACACTGTCCGCTACAGCGGGGAAGCATGGAGCCAGTCTTCAGGAGAACCAGAACCTCTGAAATGGTGAGCCAGAACAAATCCGCTCTCTCTCTCTCTCTCTCTCTCTCTCTCTCTCTCTCCCCCCCCCCCTCCCCCCTCCTCTCCCCCCCCCCCCCCCCAGGTTGCTCGAAAACATGGCTGGCAAAGAAGAGATTCCTCCACAAAGAATTCCCCCAAAATTGTTAGCAAGGCTAAGACTGAAAAAAAATCTTCTCAAACCATTCTTTCTTGTTTGTTTGTTTGGGCTTATGTTTTATTTGTTTGTTTAATTTTTGGAAAATATGCCTATTGAAAATAGAACTTTAGCTGTGGCATGACAAAGACACTGCCAGTACTTATTGCATATTAATCTTAATTTACTGAGTGTGTTATGATCAGTGTGACTAATTCTTTTTTTTTTTTTTCAAGATTTACTTGTTATTTTAAATGAGGACACTGTAGCTGTCTTCAGACACCCTAGAAGAGGGTGTCAGATTTCATTATGGGTGGTTGTGAGCCACCATGTGGTTGCTGGGATTTGAACTCACGACCTTTGGAAGAGCAGTCAGTGCTCTTACCCACTGAATCATCTCACCAGCCCCACAACTAATTCTTAAATGAAGGATTAGGTACAATTGAATTTGAGAAATGGCAGTAATGTAAAATATAGTATACACAGTTAACACACACAATAATTAAATGAAACAAATGATTATACCTCTCCATTTCATATACATTTACATTGTTAAGAAATATCTTAATGGAGCCATTTTCATGGTATAATAATATCCTGCCTTTTAAATCAGTTGATGAATAATTGGCAAAAGTCCCAGTGGTATAGATTTAAATAAAACCAGCAGACCCTATCCCTCTTTTGGGAGAAATATTTAACTAGAACTCAGGTAGTTAATTATGCTTTAAGATATCTTAGATTGCCATGTGTTAAAATTCTGGGTAGTGCATTCCCATACAATCATACACATCTTAGTAAGCATGTTGGTTTATCCAAATCTGGCTTGCTATTTTCTCTACCATTCTTTCTTACCTTCTTTATTTACAATATAGTCACATATACCATTTGCTAGACTGCAAAAGTCAAGTCTAGTTGATAAGGGAATGAGAATGGGAAATTTTCACAAGATCCATTGTAGGCATAAATCTTTGGCAAGCTACTTTTAATAAACGTTCAACCTTTCCTTTTGCCCACCACCCAGCTGAGGTATTAGAAGAGAAATATTATTAGGGTATGGGGGAAGTGGACCTGTTTAGCAATAGTTCTTTGGGGGTGAGCTTGATCTTCTTTCTCAGCAGTTCAGACCCATAGCAAACACCAAATATGTCTCAGCAGCTGCAGAGCAGTCCTCTAGGCAGGCAGACACCGCACAAGAACCAACAGCTGTAGTTCAACCCTGAAGAAACTGAAAGGCTTGACAGCCGGCCTGAGGTGAGGCTGTGGAAGCACCAAGCTGCCACAGGAACCCCACTAGAAGTTCTTCCATGAGTTTCTCTCAGTGGTGACATAAACACAAGTGGAGCTCAACAGTGCTATATAAGGAGAACCAATACATTTACGTCATTATTAATGCAGAATATCAAGGCGGAGCAAACCAAACCAGTGCTCAGTGCTCGTCTCGCACGTCTGTGGGGTCACATTTATACTCCTTCATCACAGGTCCTTTCATGCATGGGTTTGCTATATCCAAGCATCCTTTCTCCTGTGTGTGCTCCAGCAAAGCATCCTTTCACTTGTGTGGCCCAGAAAAACATTATTTTACATAACTGACTTTCCAAAGAAACTAGACATTTCCACTTTAATTCACATAACAAGCTATGGGCTACCAATGGCTGCAAAGAGAGGGAGAATCAGTATTCTCCAGAGATGAGCTTCATCATAAGGACATATGAAGATAGGCACAGGCAACAATAAACAGATTCAACATGTTGTTCCCGCACACATCCCCATATTTAATATGCATATATATGTAAGAATAATTATTATAGAAGGAGAGGTCATGGATTTGATAGGGAGTAGGGCAGGGTATGCAACGTGGCTGTCCTGAAACTCATGATGTAAACCAATCTGAACTCAAATCCGTAAAGATTTGTCTGCCTTCCAAGTGCTAGGATTAAAGGTATGTGTTGCCATGCCCAGAAAAAAGTCTAATTTTTAAAATACTGTTTATTTATTTATGAGTGGGTGTTCATGCACATGCACCATAGCACATAGTGTGCATGCCAGGTGCCTCAGAGGTTAGAAGAGGACATCAGATCTGGAACCAAAGTTATAGATGGTTGAGAACTATCCTATGAGTGCTGGCAACTGGACCTGGGTCCTCTGCAAGAGCCGCAAGTGTTCTTAATAGCTAACTTATCTCTACAGCTCTCTGTACACCATTCTGTACATGGAATATGCATCTGAAATTTCATCCACCCTGCTTCCCACAGCGCCAGTCTCTCAGCTTCCAGAGGCTCTAAATACCAGGACTTGGCACATACAGGATGCTGTCGAGTGGTTCTTGAGTGCTGGGCTGGGCAGTCTCATGCAATGGCATTTATTTGATAGCTTGTTGCAGCCACCCCACTGTGTTTCCACTTTCTGGTGCTCAGTCCCTTCGGTGTGCTAGGTGGTATTTTACAGCTGTTCTGGGGGAAAACCCATTTGGCCCAGCCTGTGGTATTTGATAATTTCCATGGTGTAATTCTTCCAACCTTCGCCAATTTTGCGTTACCAAGGTGAAGTTTGCTGGCTTGCAAAATTTATAAAACTAAATAAAACAAATGAGCTGCTGCCAGTGCAAGCTAGCTCCCCCACCCCACTGTTTAGTCCTGAGCGCTTAATCTTCTACATTCTCTCTTCAGCCACCCAAAAGCTTTGTCTACTGAGTCAATGGCTTGGTGAAATCAAAGTTGATTCTTTACCCATGCAGTAGCTCCGCACAGAGTATTCCTACTCTGGGAACTCTCACACCTTCAGCTCTGGACTCAGCCACCTTCTGTTCTGTGGTTTCTCCTCCTCCAAGGTAGACTTCGAAGAGTTTGCAGACTTTGCAGACTGCTGGAATCACTTGGAGAGCTTAAAAGATGTTTCCCTCCCTGCCTCCTTCCCCCCCCTCCTCCCCCATCCCCTCCTCCTCCCCCAACCTCTTCCCTCTCTTTCCCTGTCTCCTCCCCCTTCTTCCCTTCCTTGCCAAGGTCTCAGTATGTAGCGCAGGCTACATCTTGAACTTCCTATGTAGCCCATGATAGAGAGAGAGCCTTAAATTTGCAATCCTCCTGCCTCAGCTGCCTAAGTTCGTATCACATATGGCTAAGAACAGTTCTAGCAAGTCCACAGGTGGTGCCGATACCGGCAGACTGGGCACAGTTTTGAGAGCTTTGCTTTAAGGCAAAAGCTCTTAACATCGGCTTCGAATTGGCTGATGGGAGTTTTAATAGGTTCTGATGCCTGGCTTCTACTTTCCAGGGCTAAATTTCTCTGTGGTTTCAGGGTGCAGTCAAAGAGGAGCCTGTGCTAAGGAACACAGCTGTTTCCCCCACCACACAACTGATGGGTTTTGTGTTGTAAGCAGCACTCTAAAAGGCACAGGTGTTGAAGATGAGGTCCACAGCTGACGGATCCAGTCATCGAGGGGGGTGTGGTTCTAGTCCCAAGGGCTCTGCCTTCCTCAGTGAACTAATCTGTGGATGGAGAGGTGGTGAAAACTTCCAGACATGGGATCTAATTGAAGAAATAGGTGAGAGAGGGTGTATGCTCAGGGGCTGTATGTTGCCTTGCATCTTCTTCAGTCTGTATCTTGTCAGCTGAGGAAGGCTAGTTTGGTACTAAGTGCTTTCTTCTGTGTGAGAAGAACACACTTTGACCTCTGGCCCACAGCAATGGAGTCAGTTGGGAATTGAAACCCTGAAACCATGAGCCACAATTAACTCTTCCTCTGCCGTGTTAGGTGTTCTGTCACAGGCACATGGAAAGATGAGACGATCCCTCCCAAGACAGAGGGAGACGATTGTTTCGTGGGAAAGGGCGTCTTGGGTGGGGTTTCTACTGCTGTGAAAGGACACTATGACCATAGCAACTCTCATAGAGAAAGACACTTAACTGGGGCTGGCTTACAGGTCCACAGATCTAGTCCATTATTGTTATGGTGAGATGCAGGCAGGCAGGCAGACATGCTGGAGAGGCAGCCGCGAGTTCTATATCCGAATTGACAAGCAGCAGGAAGAATCAGCCACTGGGTGTGGCTTGAGCATTTGAAACCTCAACGTCTGCCCTCTCCCCCCAGTGACACACTTCCTTCAACAAAGCCACATCCACACCAACAAGGCCACGCCTCTTAGTAATGCCACTCCCTGTGAGCCTATGGGGCTCATTTTCATTCAAAGCAACACAAAGGGCTTGTGGTTGAGCCAGGGAGTGATGCATGTGTTAGGCTAGCTCACATCCCCTTGCCTCGAAAAGTCCCTTGACTGAATCTCCAGGAGGTTGGGAAATGTGATTCAGCTGGCTGCTACAGAAGAACAGGGATGTGGCTTACTAAGCAACCATCTGGTTTGCCAGCATCACCGCTGTCTGGGAACAAGCACACCTTGGGCAGATCTCCAGATAGGGGGAAGCTACAACAAGTACTCGTGCTGTGTTAGAGTGTGGGAGAGTTCAGATGTAGGGTGTGTTAGGGTAAAACGACCAATGACGATACGAGACGTTTTTTATATTCATGCCCATGGAGCCCCCTATGTCAAAACCACGTTCTATAGACAGTGCTCAATACTTCCCATCCACTCAAGTCACCACCTTTCCCAGACTTCAGTTTCTCACTGTGAAGGTCCGCTTGCATCCGCTTCATGGGATTCAACAAGATAAACCACCACAGGCAGTGCTGCAGGCAGGAGCAGCTGCTCCGTGGATGTTGGCTCCCGTCCCCTATGGGTGCCAGTGCTACGGAATGGAAGCAGATGGCCGGAGGATGCACACACACACACACACACACACACACACACACACACACACACACACACTCACAGGAGAAGAGCTGGCTTTGAGGCTTTCTCTGTCTGCTCGGGTGGGGGAGACACACCAGAGAAGACTCTTACTGTAGTAAAGGGAGAGTGTATGTTCCCAGGGCAACGGGTGGCACCCATGCCCTTCCTGTGTGTCACTCCAGGAAAAGTTTTAAACCTGGCTGTAGGTTTTTAATGGAGCCATTATTCATACTATAAAAGGATTCTTCGCATATTGAGCAGCCTCTTTAGACATTTCTGCTTTCCTACACGCAGATTAACTGCACTGAGTCAGAACACCGAATGTAGAAAGAGAAGGGAAGGGAGGGTAGAGGGAGCAGGTAGGAGGGAAGAGGAATAGCTGCCTTTCTAGTCTGGTCTGAAATCCACGGTGTTTTAAAAAAAACAAAACAACCAAACAACAACAACAAAAACAGCCCCCCCCCCCCCCCAAAAAAAAAAAAAAACCCACCATCACGAGCTGCAGCAACAACAGAACAAAAATGGACTGCTTGGGATCAGTTAGCAGTGCTGAAGCCCGGAAGCCATCCTCTGAAATCTGTAGGAGGAACCGGATCGGCCACCTTCACTGGGAAGGCCTGTCGCAGACAGACTGCCCTGGGGCCCAATAGGAGAGGCCGGCTGAGCTCCTTCAGATTAGAGCTGCCTGCCTTCACGCTTCCTGGTTAAGCAAGCTGCAGCCTGATTACTCAGGTCCTGGGGGCAAATTCATTTGAGTAACTGTTCAACAGGCTGTGCTCAGTTTCCAAGAAACTTTCTGTGTTCTGGTTTTAATGCCAGCTCTAACCTCCCCTGTTCTTTGTCCCTCATAAAAGCACTGCCCTTCTCTGGTCCTTGGCCTCAGCCCTGGCTCTCTACCACACGGTCATAACTTCCCAAGCATCTCGTGTGCTGGAGACAAAGCACTGGCATCCCACACGCCATGCCCAATGTGTCACCTTCTGTCACTTGTCAGTGTTATGACACTGGGCATCTCCCATCTCTGAACTTCAGGTTGCTTGCTTTACTAGCAAATGGTTATTACTTAGAACATTGCCTGACCTGTGATAAATGTGATACATAAGTATTGAGTTCCACTTAGTAGGAACACCAAACTTTCCATGTAGTTTTATCTTTAGTGAAACGGGGTTGGGGGAACTTTTATCTAACTTTTAGGAAGGCCCAGGCACTTGCCAAGCCCTTTCTGCAGTTTATTTGATCTTTGCAGCAACCTTGTGAGGAGTGTGTAATGGCCAGGGCACTCTACAGGTAGAGAGGCTTGTAGAGCCAGTGACTTGCCTGGATGGAAAGCCGAGGAACCAGTATCTCAATGCCTACCCAGCGATACCCCTACCTCCAGATGCACAGAGGAGGGGGAACCTAGCACTTTGAGAACTGTCCACTTCCCAGAAGTATGTGTGTCCAACAGGAGGCCCTGAATCTGTGAACATTACAGTATGCTGGGTTTGCCCCTCAGGGGAGTCAGAGTGGTTTGGGGGAAAAGTGTAATCCCTTTCCCAGACTTGCCGTTTGTCTTCCCTTCTGGGTTACACGGCCCTCTGGGAAAGGTCTCTTTGCCCTTCTCTTTGAGTAGAGAGTTCTGGCCACTGTATGACATGCTCTTTGTGAGGCACTGAGCTGAGCAGAGTTCACAGTGGTCAGTGACTGCATAACACATTGGCAACTGTAGATAGAACTGGGTATGAGGAGCTGGTGAGATGGCTCAGTGGGTAAGAGCACTGACTGCTCTTCCAAAGGTCATGAGTTCAAATCCCAGCAACCACCTGGTGGCTCACAACCACCCATAATGAGATCTGACGTCCTCTTCTGGTGTGTCTGAAGACAGCTACAGTGTACTTATGTATAGTAATAAATAAATCTTTAAAAAAGAAAAAAAGAATTGGGTATGAGGCACAAGTCAGCCATATAATGGGCCATCCCACCCTCATTTTGGAGAGAGGGATTCTTATGAGGTCCTGTGATACCCCGATCAACCACAATGGTTTGAACCCAGGCCAGTCCAGGGTCCAGTGCCCTTACTGATGCCTCTGTACCTCTTAGAAGATCTTGTCTTCTTCATGACTTTGACGTGGTCCCCCACTCTAACTCTGTATCTAAGTTCTAGACACCTGCTTGTTCTTAAACCTTCTGATTTCAAAGTGTTGACAGAGAAAGACCCTAAATCACAGGCTGGTGGCAACCTGGGCACAGATCAGATAGGCTAAGCTCTTCCCCTTGAGAAGCAATGGCACCAATAGGCATGCACTTTAAAATTATAGCTGCATAGGCATTGTGTACTTTTCTATATTACACACTGTAATTATGTATATAATTAATTATGCAACATACATAATTATGATATATAGTATACATAATTATGTAATACACACACACACACTCACACATATAGATATATAAATGAGGAGAAGTCATTCAATTACTACACAGCCGTACTCGAATCTGGGCTATTAGAAGACACAAAGCCTGTGCCCTCTGCCACCTTGTCGGTGCCCACAACCTGGTGATTGTCTCAGCATGGGAAGATGCCTCTATACCTCCAAGTTTTTGGCTTGGACCACAGGAGAAGGATGCATCACTGACTAGATTATGTTCATTTTACAGCTACTCGAATAGGTTTGCCTTCTGGGTAAACTGTCTAATTTCTGAATACACGAAGATGTCCAGGATATAAGTGGATTTAGGGAGGGACAACCAGATTAAAGGTGGAGATTACCCCAGCAAGAATCCAGAGCCAGGAGAGAGAAGGGCAGGAGGCTATTCCCGTGAGGACCAAGGAGCAAGGAGCTGTGAGAAAAGGGCTTGAGTGAGCCACGATGGCTGCAGGACAGGAGGTCTTCTGGGAGTGAGTGGTATGGCGGGTGGCGTGTGTGCTGCTGAGGCCAGGGAGGACTAAGGGGTGTCCATGGCTGGGCAGTCTGCTCAATGTGATTTCAGTCTCATGGTTTCAGTGGGCTGCTGACAAGGGAAGCAGCATTCTGATTGGGAAATGGAGCAAGGAGAGGAAACCGCAGGCTACTTAGCTTCATTTTCTACATCCGATAGTTGACTACCGCTTACCCAATGAAGAATGATGACTAAATAGAAAAGGGCAGAAAGGTCCTGGTGGACAAGAGGTGGAGGCTCAGGAGTCCTGCTCCCTCTAAGGTGCTTCCCAGACTGCAACAGTGGAGGGGCTCTGACTGGCAGCAAGCTGTCCTTCCAGGGAGGGCCTAAGGTTTCAGGCTGATTCAAATCCTTGTCTGTAAATACCCCTAACCTTCATCATAGTGCACTCTCACTGGCTAACACCCAGGCGCAACAGAAAATGAATGCACAAAGTATTAAGGTTGGGACCAACAGGCCTGTGGCAGTCTAAGCTCACTGGGAAGCCTCCCTTAGAGGCCACCCTAGAGTATCTCACGAGCCTTGGTGGGAAGCCTTCTAACCCTGGGCTCTCCTCTTCCAGCCCAGTTTCTATGTTGCTTTGAGAGACACTTCTTGTAGAAGATGACTTGTTTGCAAGCATTGATCAGTAAGAAGCCCTAGGCAGGAGACAGATGAAGATGCCCATGACAGGCCTGAAGTTCTGGTGGTAGCAACAGGGGGCATGTGACATTTGCTCCCCGATGCACACTTCAGAGCAGCACAGGAACAGGACTGATGGGCTAGACTTCTCAGACAAGACCCACAGATCATCTGGTGGATGAAGGTCACTGTATAGAACCAGAGGTGAACACAGCCTGTTATACTTCCCTCAGGAGTGTGAGCGAGAGCCAGAGTCAACGGTCCTGCCTAGCACGGAAGGCTCCTGACTGCAGTGCATGTTCCTCCATGTAACCCGGAAGCATATGGAACCTTTCAAGGCCTCCTGGCACGTAACCCCTTCCTGGAACCGCTGCTGATGGCACTAATTTAGGGAGGGATTTATGGACAGAGTACCAGACCATGCAGGCCTGACAGCCACGTAGACTTTCCCATTTAGACAAACTGGCTCTGAGGCACTCGGAGCTGTGCTGGATTTGGAGAGCAAGCAGGAAGGCCGGAGGGACTGAGATTTGCATAGGCCTTGGCCGAGGTCAGGAATTCACCCAGGTGAAGTGTTCTTCAGTCAGAAGCCAGGAGCCAAGGAACAGGTGGGGCCGTGGCTGCGGGAACCAGGGCAGCGGCCAGGAAAATGGGTCAGGGAAGCTCACGGACCTGAAGCATAGGAACAGTTTCCTCTTGGCCCCTGGCTCTCAGATGTGGGTGTCAGTCACCTGGGGAGCTTATTAAACGCACTGCTGACAGCCTTGTCAGGGCTGGGCTGTCTCTCCTAACAAGGCCCAGGAGATGCTTCAGAGTTGATGGCCTGGGATCCACCAGTGGAAACACCTCACGTCACATTCAACCTCTGCCACAAGAAGCGACAAGGACTCAAAGCAAATTCCATTATAATAGCCATCTTTATTTGTAAAAATCCAGATATAAAACGTAATCTTTCAGTCTTTCCAGGTTTTCCTTTTTTACAAAAACAAAAAGGCACATATAAACCTTCCCCGCCGTCGTTCCCGTACACGGTGTTTCTCAGGCAGCCCTCCCCCCCCCCCCCCCCCCCCCCCCCATTACAGCTACATGCTTCATCCCAGGACGTCTGGATCCCCACATGCTTTGGTGCTTTCCTACCAGGGTGGAGTTCCGAGCTCCAAGACTTGAAGTACACAAAGAGGGGGTAGGGGTGGGTGCAGTGTGGCACAACGTTCCATGGCGTGCAGGGCAGTGGGCTAGTAGTAGGTCTCCTTCTCCACCCAGCCTGAGAGAGAGGGAGAGAGGGTCATATGTAGTGAGTCCTCTTGAGGGAAAAACCAGGACAGTGACTCCCTAAGGATCGTCGTGTGTGTGTGTGTGTGTGTGTGTGTGTGTGTCTGTGTACACGCTCGTATGTATGTATGTGTGTACTTGAGACCTCAGATGTAGCTAATTAGCTCTCTCTAAGAATACTGTTATCATTAGGTTTATGGCAAGGCTTTCTTTACATCTGCCTTGCACTTTTTAAGGTCTCAAAAACCACAATGTGTTTCTACCTTAGCTCAGCTCTGTCTGTGGAAGCCACATCTGTAACCTGACAGGGCAGGAAGTCCACTTACCGCCAGGGCGTCGCCTGATGATGAGCTTCCGCACCTCGTCATACACAAAGATGAGAAGGGAGTAGGGGAAGGCACAGAACCACCAAGTAGGTCTGGAAATTAAATCAGCACGAAGTCAGACGCACACACGAAACAATTCAGAGGAAGACAGAGAAAGCACATCTCCAAAGAGACCTGGAAACTATCAGGTAGCTGACCACAGGCGTCCTTAACTATGGATTCATTCAGATTTAAAAACAAACAAACAAACAAACAAACAAACAAACAAAAATTCCCCCAAGCCATTCGAAGCTCCATTGGTAGCCCCAGAGCCCCAGAGGGCCAGCCTACATTTCATGCAGGAAGCCCATTTGCCTTGAGCTTTCCTAGCAATCAGGCTGTATTTTCTGTTGGCAATCGGAGAGTGCCTGGATGTTTTTCCTTCTTCCTTTCTTAAAGTGCCTAAGCTCCCAAGTGCATTTGTCTCCGCCTTGGCATCTGCAGACAAAGCACTGCCAGCGTGGGTCAAAGCCAGTTTATTCAGACCCTGAACTTGGTCTCTGACCATGGAATCGGGGAGGACCAGCTGAGCCCTGACAGATGACAAAGGTCTTCAGAGAGGGAGCCTGGAGAGGCTGCCACATGGTCCCCAGCAGAGACACAGGCTCCGGGTGGCCTCCCGCAGGCACCGGGCTTCCTTGACTACATAAACAAAGGAGGAAGGATACCCTGCCAGCTCTGTAGTCTCCGCCCTTCCTATGTGCCCTGACCAGCAGAGGAAAGGTGACCTCAGTGCCTCAGCCTGGAACAGAAGCCCAGACCAAATGGAGGAGAGGCTGCCAGGTGCAAGTCAGGTCACCAAAGAGTCAAGGTGCTCAGAAAATGGCAAGGTCCTGAGGCTCCACTCTTCCTCATTGGGACTTCCCAGAGGCTGTGTGGCAGCCTGTGACCTCTCTGTCCCTCTCTCATTCAACAAGGCTCAGGCCAATATAATCCAACTTGAATGCTTCTTGAATCCTGTACTCTATGCAGGGTGCTATGGAACCTGACAGTGACCCAAAAAAAGCCATAAAGATTATTATCGGGAGAACAGAAACAGCAACACCAACAGAGACTTCAGCCCAAAGGGACTGTCAGGATTGATGGGTTGGGTGGCAACATCCTTACCAAAGACGTAGGTAGAGAGGGTAAGAGTGCACTGACCTACTATGGCCTTGGACAGGCTGTGAGACACACCCTGGATGCCCGCCCCACCTTGTACCATAGACTCTGCACCTGATGAGGCCAAAGTGTTTTAATTCTGAGGTGAGATCAGTGCACGAAAGTGTTGGCAAGAGGCCAGGAAGAGAGATGGTCCAGATGAGTCTGAGCAATGACAGGGCCAGGTGGAATTCAAGAGACTGATGCCCTCAAAGGATCTTATGTTGGAAGAGCGTCCTGTTCTGTAGCTCAGCATGTTTAATCGAGACGTAGCTGCTTAGCCTCAACCAGTTACTGGACAGCAGCAAATGTATGTGGAAGTTCCCACTGGCTGCCAGACTTTATGGTGAACACTGAGTATAAAAACTGAGGCCTAAGAAAAAGCGCAAAGTCATTCCCTCTGTTTAAGGCTGGGCTGCTCCCGAACACAGAACAACACCTTGGGAATCTAGTTTCTAAACTGTGCGGCTCCACTCACAACTGACTGTGAGGTCAAAGGAACCACAGATCGGCTCCAAACTCCTTTGGCGTCTCCAGAAAGGTGGAGAGGTGATACGTGACTAGGAGACGCAAACAGGACTTGGGCCTGGGCCTCCAAGGCCCAGAACAGCTCTAAGTTCTGGCTCTAAGGACAGCTGGACTTTACAGCAGGGGACCTGGGGGCTCAACAGTCCGCTGCTGAGCAATTTCAAGGAAGCAGAGCCTGTGCAGTCTCACCTTTAGCCAAGTCCTTGGCCTGGCAGCTCTAGACTTGCCGGTCTGGCTTCCCTAACTTCTAGTGTGGAGGAACTAGTACACCCAGAAGCCAGGCAACTTACACACGGCACGAGGGGAAAAGCCACACAAACTATGTCCACACCTTTTGGAATGCAAGGGGCTCAACTTACTTGAGGGGATACATCCTAAGGGCCGCACCCATCCCCGGGCAATAGGATAGGAAAGCAGCAAGGGCTGTCTCTTCAAAGAGGCCAAATATCAAGATCTTGTTCCTAAAATTCAAGGGAGACAAAAGTTTACAAGCTGCAGATGCAGGTCTCTCTCCTAGTGCTGTGTGTCAGGTTGCGGTAGGAGTTGTCAGCAAGGCATTCTCTGTGGGTGTGGACAGCCTTGGGACATCGTAACACCCCGACATCTACAAAGTCCAGGCTTGAGAACTGCAGGTGGTGGGGAGAACTGGGAACAAACAAACAAGAAACAAACAAGCAAACCCGAACCCAAACAACCCTTTAAGCTTAAAACTTTTCTGCGCTGGGCTCTATTCACAGGTATCCGGCCATGATGCCGCCTTCAGGGTGCAAGCCGGTGGGGATTCCAGGAGCTAGGTCGTGGATGTCGGATGCTGAATTTATTCTGAAGGTTTGTGTAAAATTACCAAATCTCTCACAACTTACTTCATTCCCTGCTGGAAGACAGAATTCCTTCTGGTCTTGCAGATGACCAAGTCGGCCCATTGCACCACCACAATACTGACGAAGAACGCTGTATGGCAGGTGAACTCCACGATCTTCCTCTGCTCGTAGGTCTGAAAGGTGAAGCAGGTGCCTCAGGCCCGGCTCTCCCCCAGCTCGAAGCAGCTCAATGCTGCTGGTGGAAGCGAGCTCCTCAGGGTCCGAGGAGCACTGGCTTCTATCCCCCAGTAAACGGTTCCTTACCCACTGCTGCCCGTAGCTGTCCTCCACATCGTTGATCCAGCGGTCATCCCAGGTCTCTCGGATGCCCAGGAGATGAAAGGGCAGGAAACCGTTCTCAGCCAGAATCACAAAGTAAGTGAAGAAGCCTCCCAGGGCCTGGATCATACCTAAGTTGGAAAACCCCGCTGAGTACTAGCCTCATCCAAGGCCCCTTCTCCACATTCACTCTCCACACCATCACCTCAGCAGCCCCAGAGAATTCTAGAGCTGGGGACAGAAATGGGTATGTTTCCTGGATCACCAACTGATGACAGCACAGGAAGACATGCCAGCCACTGACTGTCCCTTGTGTGAGGAGGGATGGGAGGGAGCGTATGGGACATATTGGGCTCAAGGCTGCTCTGCTCTGGAGAGTAAGGTACAAACATCTTCCTTTTAAAACACTCATCTCACTAACTAGTACCCTTAGAGATCCCAGGGACCCAACCACCAACCAAGGACTAAACATGGTGGGACTGATTGTTCTGGCAGCTTGTGTATAGTAGAGGATTGCAAATTTGATCATCAATGGGAGGAGAGGCCCTCGGCCCTGTGAAAGTTCTATGCCCCAGTGTAAGAGAATGCCAAGGCCAATAAGTGGGAGAGGGTGGGGTGGCAAGCATGGGGAGGGGGAGGCAACAGGGGTTTGTTCTTGTGGTTTTTGTTTGTTTGTTTTTTGGAGGGGAAATTGGGAAAGGAGAAATTTACATGTAAATAAAGAAAACATCTAACCCCACCCCCCCACCAAAAACTCAAACACTCATCTCTCTATCAGCTGCTTCTGTCAGGGCACAAGCCCAATAGGAAATCAGTGTTCCTACTATTTAATCTAAAAAAATTACAATTTCTTTTCTACTTCAAGACTTTCCCACACACTACCACTCTGCCAACCAGTGAGATACGATACCTATGGTCACTCCTTTTCTCTTGCTATGGAATCCAGCCAGGATACCCCAAGTTTCCCAAGACAGAGTCATCATTCTCTCAAAACTAGGTCTTCCTCAAAGATGTGGGGCCTTGCTGCCAGGGGCCGACTGATAACCTCTGTCATAGTTTCTATACGATGCTAACCCATGCCTTCTCTAGCAGCTGTTCACAGACCTAACTGCCAGATCCAGTCACTCCTGGTGGCTTTCACTTGGTTCTCTTGAAGGAGACAGGCATTAAGAAATAGGGCCTTTGGGTTTCCCTGTCTCCTAGCTGTCCTGTTGACTGGTCAGTCAGCTGGAGCAGAAACCAATAGGAGATGGGGGTGGAGAGAACCATCATTTGGAGAGGGCCCATTGAACAAACCTCAAACTGATAGGGTTTTCTGGTGTCAAACTCTCCATCCTATGAGACAGAGGGATGTGCCCTTCCATTCCCCCATACCCAGGGAAAGGGCCTGCCTGAGTTGACAAGTGCAGACAGGCACTGATACTACACAGGGCTCAGTGAGGAAGGTTGCCACCGCTGCTTAAAGAACTACAGTTTTCACAAAGGCCACCAGTCAGGCAGCTGAGGACTTCTTCCACGGCAGAGACTCCAGTCTGGTCCCCATCTCCCTATACTGCACACTCAGAACTGAATCCAGAGCCTTACTCTATGGCTGAGCTCTCTCCTCATCCACCACTCTCCAGTCTGAACCCTGTCACAGCTTACCCTAGACAGC
>JADRCD010231552.1:9492-27451 GCA_019843815.1 Montemys delectorum | reverse complement strand
TATATATATATATATATATATATATATATATATATATATATGATCTTCTTTGACACATCACAAATACACTTTCTACGTTTAGATATTGTATACAACATCTATACACCAATAACTTCTAACTTCACTTACATATGGCCATCTGGCCACACTAAGACTCTTTCTTAATGTTTATTCACTATTTGGATTTGAAAATATATATTATGTATGAATCATACACACATAGATTTAATAACTTCAGATTTTATGATTTTAAAAATTCTACATGACAGGTCTTAAAATTATTGACCAGATAATGATTTGATTGCCATCTTAGCAAGAACTAAAAGGAGAAGCAAATAAGCTACATGTGCATTGTAAATCCATAGTATAATGCTGGAGGAGAACTATAGTATATAGAAGAGGCCACATTTTTAAGTGCAATAATCAAGAAAAGCTGAAACATGCAAAACAAATGTCTTAATGTATTGCTAGTTCAATACATGTGAAGATAGTGGAAGAGAAACTGGAAACAAGAACTTCAGGACAATAGCATGTATTAAAAAATCTTGGGAATCAGGGAGGGGCAGAGTGATAGGAACTTATATAGAAGATGCAAAGAATTTGACTACACAGTGTGAATGAGAAATTATAAAATTGATGTGTGTGAAAGGATTTTCAGTGTTCATTTAGAATTTGAAATAGATATCATAAGAAACATCCATATTAATGTATTGTGCATTTGTAGCTTTGCTAAACCCCTTAAAGTAGATATTTGGCTAATAGTAATAATTCAACATGTACAAGTGACTACCAGGGAGGCAATCTTTGGTGCTTACAATTTCTCATTAACTTGGAAGTATATAGTAAATAACTCCAACCACTTCTCCAAAGGGTGGGTACAATTGGTGGGTTTTGAATTAAAATCTTTTTTTTCACCTTATTTTGCCACTATATTTTAATCAAGTCAGCAATAGTTTTGCTTTGTAATGGCCATAAATCTGAGAATGACTTCTGACAATTACACTGTGTTACTAGAAACGCCCCAAAGAGAAACACAAACCATTTTAAAGCGTGCCTTTAGTATCTTGTCATATAATTTGCATAATAATGGCATCTCAAGTCAGTCAACACATGTTTGGTGATCATGGAGCAAATTACGCATCAAGTAGCCATCTGTGAAATAGAAAAATCAATAGGATATCAAACCACTAGGCTCTGAGTAGATTCATTGTCTTCTCATTCTCTTTATATAAGCTATTTCCACCATAATTTGTTAATGGGAGGTGTAAATGGCTGCTTGTAAAAGCCTTAAGTAATCTGCCTGTGATTTATGTCTGTACTTCTGCCTTCTAGGTTTATGTGATGCTTCTGATGTTAATTATCTCTTCCTGGCACTATCTAGGAGAGGAAAGTTTTCCTTCTTTGTGGAGATGCCAACAGAGTCCTCCATTTACAGTCACATAACCCTAGCCTACACAAACATAATCTGAGAGGTGAGAGGAAGCTCAGTGAGCTATTTAGATGAGGTGAGTGAAATACACATGCCTATCAAAATGAATTACAACATTGTGGTACTCTTCAAATAAGTACTTTGTATATGATCTACTCTTAAATAGATAATTTAACTGGAAGAAATTTCAAGGAATAAATATTTCTATAAATTCTACATGATAGATACATTATACAGGTTCATTTTTTAATTCTTAAAGCACTTTGAGAATTGTTTTGTTCTTATTGTCTTAATGAAGGCACAAAAATTCTAATGAAGGAGTTATGTGCCATATTCTTGAATGGAGAATAAAATATCATTATGTCAAGCTCCAGAGTGTTATCAAGAAATAAGAGCTAGCTATTACAAGGTTCTTTAATCAATTAATTTTAGAAGATTATTTTCAGAATCAGCACCTTGTATGTGATATAAAAGACTCTGGTCCAATCCTGTAGAAGAAAGACATGGAACTACACCCAGGACACTGAAAGAACTAGATTCACTGCTAGATTTGTTTTCAACAGTATTATGGAATGGAGGCAAGCAATTTCAGAAGATTTTAGTTCAAAAGAATTGTGAGACTACAATTGTTTGCTACTTGGTCCCACTAAATGAAGACTTACTTGTGCATCCTTAGCAATCACCTTAACTTTCACCTGAGAAGGAGACCAGCTGACCAAAAGCTGAATTTTGTTTTCTACATTCAGGAAAAAAAATTTAAAAAATTAAACAAAAACTTCATAGAAATACTGTTAGTGTTTCAGCCAACCACAGAGTTTTAAATCAGTTTTTACAGATTCTGAACCATTTCTAGCATGAAATGTTGTATAAAATGAGATGCACACAGATTTTAAAAATTAGGAAGTCAAAAACGCGTTCCCATGTCTGGAACTCAGTAGTTAGTCAATGCAATATTCTTTCTTTCCCTCTCACCCTAATAAATAAGGTAAACTTACCAGTGTATTTAAATATTTTCAAAAAATATAATGACTAGCCTTCAATAAATAGCCTAGAGCACTAAGTTTCTAGGAAAGAACTACCTGATACACACTTTAGATATGGTGTCAGAGATCATTCCTGAGGGGACTAATTTTGTCCTGTGAATCTCTTAAAGAAACATACTTAAACTTTTGTTAATTATGTGAAAAAAAACAACCAGAATTGTTTTTGTGCATTCAGTTACATTAAAGTAGGTATTAAAAATATCATATATATTTTATCAAAATGATAACATATATGTAATATCTTTTAGGAAACTCTTACCACCATACATCGCTGCTGGAAAGTGTTAGCATACAGAATAATCTCTTTGTTCTCATTATACAGATAAGCTCTCTATGCAACAGAGAGTCAGAGATATCATCGATATCCTATAAATTTAGGTGTTGGTTTTATTGATGATTTTAATGTTTTGTGTGTGTGTGTGTGTGTGTGTGTGTGTGTGTGTGTGTGTGTGTGTATGTATGTCTGGGTGTATGTCTATGTCTATGTATGCATGATACACATGTGTTGGTCATAGAAAATCTTTCATTAGTCTTCAACTTTTTGAGGTAGGGTCCTTATTGTCTCTGCTGTTTCCTGCATACTCCATGTTTGCTCGTCTGCCAGCATCCAGGTGATGCTTTTGTCTTCATCTCCCATCATACTATAGGATTCTTGGCCTTACAAGAGGGAAACTATTACATCTGTCTTTTTAATGTGGAGTCTGAAACTTAAACTCTGGCATACGACTTGGAAGCATTCTTACCAGTCAAGATGTCAGTGTTAGTACTTCAAGACAAAATTCCATATAGAAAAATGTCTATCCTGAAACAAGTAAGTTATCAGTTTAGCCTTGTCAATTAATCTACACCTGTACCACAGAACTACTAACATGACATGAGTAGTTTCACATTAAAATAATCCTTTCTCTTTTGATGGTTTTCACAAAATCATTTTCTATAGTGACATTAAGCTTTTGTTTTATATTATATGATAAAAATGGAAAGCAATTTAAATCATTTGCTTTTCATTACATTTAATACTTTTACAACTTCCTCACTGTGAAGCTCATGTTATTTTTTATGGTTACTTAAAAATGGAAATAGGCTAATACCTAATAGTTCATGCATTTAAGACCTTTGAAGTAACAAACTGACATTTTTCATTATAAATTATCCTTTGTCAAAAGCTGTTTTTATTCAATAAAATATTTTCTTCTCCCCATGAATCCAGATACTTAAGAGACATTAGGTTTGTTTTTGTTTGTTTTCAATATAATTTGAAAACTGCTCACTTCAGGCAACTCCTCCAGAGTGCTCAGCTTTCTGAACTATTCAATTTCTAAACTCCTTGCAAATAATAGTGTTGACACTGATTCACAACAGAGCTTGGGAAAGATTGCTAGTTCCTTCATCACAGGGGCCATCAGATGAGCTTCTCCCCCCAAAAATCATATCATACACCTCAGGTTCACATTTATCCTTCAATGTTTAATGAACTTTATCAATTTACACTTGACTTCTGGGAATTTATTGAAAATTAATCTACAAGGAAAGTCTTTAGCCGGGAAATTGTATCTGCATTGAATTTATCTTGGAACAAGTTTCCCTTTCCTAAATTAGCATATAATAGTTTGGAGGGATTATATAAATGAATTGGCAGCATTCTGTAAAATTAAGGCACATACTATGCTACTAGAGAAAGAGTGTGGGCTTTATTGTTGCACTTTCTTTGGCTTTGAATTTGCGGAATATTTTACTTTATAAACTTTATAAAATATGTATTGTAGTTTTAAAGAGAAAACTCTTATTACCCTCCCAATTTCCTAATATGTGAAATGACAGGTACTCCCCAAGCTACATTTTGGCCAAAGAAAAAACAGATGCAATTGTAGGTACATTTTCAAGTGGGAAATTCATATAATTACATAATGTTTACTTTAAATTTTCCACTGGATATTTTCATAAAGAGTATGTTGATTATCATATATAAAATATCAGGCTCTGTTCTAATAAGTGTGTGAAGCTGTAGACAAATGAACCCTTATGATGTCTCTAAGGGATCATTCTGGATGCGAATAGAAAAAGCAAATTTGAAAATAAGTACAGAATTTTAGAGAGTGGCAAATGTCCAAGATAAAGTCAAGTGGGTGATATGATGGGGAGAAGCTACTGGAATGGAATTTTGTACAGTCACTTGAAAGCTTATTCAAGGAAGAAAAAAATATTTACTTAGAATTTATACAGAATTCCAAAATTCAAGCAACAAAACAAGACAACAAATGGGCAAATAAATAAATCCATGAAAAATCACAAAGATTAGTTAATAACTGAAAAATAATATTCAGTGTCCTTATCTACCAGGAAATCTCAAATCAAAACTACATTGAAAATCAATCCTGCCTCAAACAAAATGATTATAAGAAAAAAAAGTGCTACTCATGCCAGCATCTAGGTAAGAGAGAAAAAACCTCTTTGTTTACTGATGGCAAGTTTGTAAATGATTACAGTCAGGTAGAAATAAGTATGAATAGTTCTCAACAAGGTGGAGAGTAATTATTTAATATGGTTATTCTCTCCTGAATACATACACAATTGGAGTTAACATACCATAGAGGTTCTTCAATATCTGCTCTGTGTGTGTGTGTGTTTGTGTGTGTGTGTCTGTGTGTGTCTCTGTGTGTGTCTCTCTGTGTGTGTGTGTGTGTGTGTGTGATATGAAACCTGAAGGTATACTCTTTTGGAGGAAGAAGGTTACACTAGAGAGTAGAAGGAAATGATATTGTTAGGTAATGGAAGTAGTAAATATGAACAAGATTCAATGATGCACAGGTCTCAAAATGTTAAAATTTAGCTCATTAGTTATTTAAACAAACTTTATATATTTTAAAATATTTTACCTGTGAAAGTAGATAATACTAAAATATGTTTATGGAAAAGCAAATAGTATGAGAATTTGAGGATGTATCCTGGTGAATAAGGCAAATTACTTTCACAGAAATATCTTGTGGTGTACAGTAACTTTGATTAGAGAGAAAGAAGTTTGAATAGAAGGAAGATTTGTAGGATAATTCTTCAGTTTTTTTAGTTGATAAGTCTTCTATTTTATTGAGTATTAAACATAGGAGAAAAGGAAGTCAACCTCAATTTATAAACATTCTGAATAGAGGAGCAGGGAGTGCAACTCTTATTGAAAGGAAACTGAGAATAGAGAGTGAGCTGTTTGACTTAAAATAGAGTGAGATCCTTCAAGACATTGTAGCTGTAGGCTTATGTAAATGTTTCATTGCACATAAATAAACAAGTAATGTCCTGAAATATTCTGTACCCCAAGTATAAACCTCTGTCCTGAGCAGTTCAGTGTGATGCCACATTTTCTTAAACACCTGTAGATACATACTGTGAGTGTGGTTTGAGCAGGGTACGGAACCAATTGATATTGATCATTTTTAGACACCTAGCTTTTTGAAACTGTCTTCTGCTACAAATTTATACATCTTTACCAGAATGAATGGCTGTTAAAAGTTACCTCTGTGTTCCTTATTTCTTTTGGAGAAGTTTTCTAGGTTATGTATGCAAAATTTGTTTTCTTTTTTTACGTACTCTTTAAAAGTGTTTCCCTGCCTCTATTCCTTCCAACTCCTCCCCACCTCTGTCTTGATCAGGATCCACTCTCCCTTTCTGTCTCTCATTAGAAAAGAATAGGCTTCTAGCAGATAACAACTAAAGAAGACAAAATAAAGTATAATAAGATGAAGCAATAGCTGTCAAATTCAAGTTGTGCAAGACAAATGAGGTGAAAGAAAAGAGTACAGTAGAAAGCAGAACATTCAGAGATCTACTTGCTCACTCATTCAGGATTTATATAAAATAGTAAATGAAAACCTTTAATATATACTCATAGGATGTAGTTCTTTTTTTTAATAGATGTTTTCTTTATTTACATTGCAAATTTTATCCCCTCCAAAAACCCCTCTATCGAATCCTCCCTCTCCCCACTCACTAACCCACCCTCTCCTGCTTCCCTGCCCTGGCATTCCCCTACACTGGGGTATCAAGCCTTCAGGAGATCAAGGGCCTCTCCTCTCATTGGCGTCCCACAAGGCCATCCTCTGCTATGTCTGTGGCTGGTGCTATGGGTCCCTCCATGTGTACTCTTTGGTTGGTGGTTTAGACCCTGGGAGCTCTGGGGGGGGGGGTACTGGTTGATTATTATTGTTCTTCCTATGGGGCTGTAAACCCCTTCAGCTTCTTGGGTTCTTTCTCTAGCTGTTCCTTTGGGGACTCATTTGGATGCTCAGTCCAATGGATGGCTGTAAGCCATCCACTTCAGTATAAGTCAGGCACTGGAGAGCCTCTCAGGAGATAGCTATATCAAATTCCTGTCAGTAAGCACTTGTTGGCATCCACAATAGTGTCTGGGCTTGGTAACTGTATATGGGATGGATCCCTAGGCGGGATCACTGGATGGCCTTTCCTTCAGTTTCTGCCCCAAACTTTGTCTTTGTATTTCCTACCATGGACATTTTGATCCTCCTTCTAAAAAGGACCTAAGTGTCCACACTGTGGTCTTCCTTCTTCTTGAGCTTTATGTGGTCTATGAATTGTATCTTAGGTATTATGAACTTCTGGGCTAATATCCAATTATCAGTGAGTGCATGCCATATGTGTTCTATTAAAAAAACAGAGTACAGAGCTAAACGAAGAATTCTCACCTGAGGAATACTGAATGGCTGAGAAGCACCTAAAGAAATGTTTAATATCCTTAGTCATTAGGGAAATGCAAATCAAAATAACCCTGAGATTCCACATCATACCAGTCAGATTTGCTAAGATCAAAAACTCAGGTGACAGCAGATGCTGGTGAGGTTGTGGAGAAAGAGGAACACTCATCCATTGCTGGTGGGATTGCAAGCTGGTACAACCCCTCTGGAAACCAGTTTGGCGGTTCCTCAGAAAATTCAGTCTAAGTTCTTATGAGCTGTGCTCAAGTGACTCAGAGTGACTTGTTCTCCTGGTGTCTTTCATTCTTTCTGACTCTTACATTCTTTTCCCCTCCTCTTCCACAGGGCTTCCTGGGCTATGAGGGAGAGATTTGAGAGTATGTTTAAATGGAGACGTACCAAGCAGAGCTGTGTGTTCCAAGATCTCATTCTCTGTCTAGTCTTTGTCTGTGGGTCTCTTATTAGTTCTCAACTGTTACAGGAGGAAGCTTCTCTGATATGGGCTTGGTAAGGTACTAATACATGCGTATAGTGAAATATCGTTGGCATTATCTTAATATTACTTTTACTTGTTATTTAGACTGGTAGTATTTGATTGCTGTAGACTGTAGGCAGCTGTATTTGCAAAAACAAAATTTGTACGCAATGTTGGTGGTATGTCGGATACGTCATCTATCCTATATCATCTTTGTTGACTATGTCGTTTCTTACAATTAATGTTTGTACAGCAATTCAACAAATCCAATAAAATCAAAGACTATTATCTATTTTGTCATTATATTTATAGGTAATTGAAAAGGGTAAAAGAAAGAACAACTTTCCTATGTTTTACTTTTTTTTTTTCCTTCATAGAGATCTTCCATAAGGTCCCCAGTTAACATCAGGACCAACTCTGCTGAGAGACCATTAGCTGGCAATATGGGTAGCAGTTGGAGCCACAGGTCTTCAATTTTCTACCTGCTGTGTGTTACCCCTTTTCAAGTTTTCTAAAGCACAGTAATTCCAGACTAACACAATACTAGACTCTCCGTTGATCCATAGCAAATGGTAGAAAATGCTTAAAACTTCGTGCTTGACTTGAGACTTCAAACTGGCAGACTTGCCAGTCAATAGCATTTTTATATAGATTCTATATCAGATGTAAACATTTGATAAGGTTCATTAAATGTTTTCTCTACATCTTTACATTTCTAACCCCTTAATTCTTGGTATAAATTTGAAGTAGTTACAAACTACAGGAAGCCTTTACTTACAGTATATCTTTTATAATTATATTGAGAAACCAAAAACAAAACAAAAAAAAACAAACAAAAAAAATCCCAAAAAAACAGAAAACAAAAAAACCAAAACAGACTATACCCCATAAAAGAAGTGAATCTAAAAATGACAATTTGGGGTGGTCCATAATCCCCAGAACCTGGAAGAACACTGCTATCTGACATTATCCTTTTGTCTTTGTAATGTCTGGAATTATATGGAAAAGACCCCATAATTTATAAGATGTATGCCACCAAAAGTTGTGCAATGTCACATAGATATTAAATGACAAAGTAAGCACATTTCAGGATCAGATCTGTCTTTAACCATGGCTAGTCAACTTGTTATTAAACCTCTTTAGCTACATATCTGTGAACTGCAAGCTAAAGGGGTTAAAAGTTGTTAGTTTTGATGTGAAACTTGTCTTTTGTTTTCTTCACTTCCATGCACTTCATCTATTAACCAAATCAGCAAAGGATAAGCAATGCCAGCCCCAGCATATGTTGCTTATTGATTTCCTAGAGCTACATGTTTTTGATTTTTACATAAAGTTCTCTTAATTTATACTTTCCTCATGGCTGACTTTGAATTCATTCCCCCTTTTGCAGTGCTAGTATTAAAATACTTTGAGAAAGATTTTTTTCCCCAATGTAGCTTCGAATTCACTTTGTAGTGAAAAGTGATTTTAAACTCTCTGTCCTCCTTTTTTTAATTAAATTATTTTATTTATTTACGTTCCAAACATTCCTGCTTCCAGGTCCTCACTCACAGGGTTCTTCACCCCATCTTCCCTCCCCTTTGCCTTTGAGAGGGTGCTCTCTCACCCATCACCTCACTCACTCAGACATCACCTTCTCACCTCTCTCAGCATTTCCCTTTCCTGTGGCTTCAAGTCTCTTCAAGATTAGGTGCATCCTCTCCCACTGAGGCAAGACAAGGCAGGCTTCTGCTACATACATAGCTGGGGCCATGGATCTGCCTATGAATGATTTTTGGTTGGTGGCTTTCTGTCTGGGAGCCCACAGGGGTCCTGGTTAATTGATTCTGTTGGCCTTCCTATGGGTTGCCATCCCAAAGACAGCAGGCATGTGCCACTTAAACTGGTTCTAAATTCAGTCTTAATTCCATAAAGTTGATGATAGTACAGATTAGACTTAAGATATTTGCACAATTTTACTGAAAGTCTGTTAACGTGAAAACTGGGATGCTTTTTTTTTTCTTTGTTATTTTTTTTATTAGATATTTTCTTTATTTACATGTAAATTTCTCCTTTCCCAATTTCCCCTCCAAAAAACAAAGAAACAAAAACAAACAAACAAAACAACAAGATTTATGCCAAATTTGTCTTTTAGTTGTTGCTCTTTGAGGACAGGGAGACTTTTTATGATAGAGAAAGAAGGAGTAAGCAAGAACAAGCAAAAGGTACATCATGGGAATTTCTAATAAGGAATACTTCAAATGCAGACACTGCTGATGTTACCCTAACTAGTGGATGCTAATATTGTCGCTCTTTTTTCATTGGTATCTCTACGTAGCTAATTACCACAAATGATCAATTTTTATATTTAATTCTACTCTTAGTTGAATCTTCAGATGGGAATTTCTTTTTAAGAATTTATAAATTTCCCTTGGTTTGCTACTATTGTTTTGAGTCATGATTTATGGCAATTATATGATCTTGGAAATATTATATCTCCTCTAAATGAGCCAAAGTATGAAATTTCTCACATGGAGGCAGCTAAGACTTCAGTAATAATAAATGTTTGTGAGTTTAGAAACAGAAGCCTTGGAATATAATTGAAGTTTGGCATTTCTTCTGATACAAGTAGCTTTATGAAGTCAGCTTTTTCTAATTAATTTGATTGGATTCTACAAATCTCAGGATTTCTCATCTCTGTGCCTTTGTTCTGTTCTTACATTTTAAATTAATTTTACACCAGAACAAAAAACCCTACATCTCTGGCAAGTGAGCTTCTCTGGAGTCCTGGTATAATAGCCACAATCTCAGGCATTAAGAGAGGTGCCAATGAAAGGAGGAAACATGGGAGCTTAACCCATTTCCCAGTGAGTATTCTGTATGAATTACCTATCCAGTCAAGTTAATGACAAATGTTATACTAATCATAACCTACTTACACAGCTTGGTTAGTTACAGTTATGACATATAAAACTGAGACTGGTAAACTACATTGATGCAGGACAGTGTTGGTGTCGCTGGTAAGGACAATGAAAGAAATCCCTTAGCATTTAAATACTGTCTTCTGTAGCCAGCTGAGCTGAAGTGTCTGTATAAGATAACAAGGCAAAACTTTTGGCACTTCTATTTATAAGAAGTTAAGTATTTTTCATAATTTATACAAACTTTACCAAATGGTTTGAAGATTAACATAGAAGCTATCACATAAAATAACTGGTCATTAGATTCTGTTATTAGGCTTATGTGAAATAATCAACATAATTTTCTTAGTAAAAGCAAACAGATTGAAGGTATTTTTAACCTGATAGGACATATATTAACTGGATATCTCATTTATAAGTATTTACTCAGATAATCTGAAAGAAGAAAAACGTATAGGAAACTTTAGAGAAGTTCATTACTACTCACTAAAGTTGTGAGAGAGTAGAAGAAATATTTTCACATGGTAAAAGGAAATTAATACACCACAAATCTGTGTGACCCTGCAATGGAATGTTGTTCAACAATTAGGTACATAATGTGCTCAGTTCAAATAACATGATATTTTATATGTAGCAAGTCTGACTCTAAGAGCCTAGAGGTGGGCTTAGTGGTTAAGTACTGTAGCTGGTCACTCAGAAGACCCAAGTTCAATTCTTATCAGCCACATGGTACTTCATAACCATCCTTAACTTCAGTTCTAGTGGATAGAGCACCCTTTCCTGATTTCTGATGGCAGCAGTCATGCAAACAGGGTACATGAATACATGCTAGGAAAACACTCACATACATAAAATAGAATAAATATAAACCACAAGGAAATCTGTCTCTAAAAGCTTCATTAGATATAATCTCATTTATATAATATTCTGAGTAATCAGAGTTATGGATGCCATTCCACTGGGGCTGGTTTGGTTCTGGAGATAGTGGGAATGACAGACATAGGGTATGGTTTGTTAGCATCTTGTGTAGTTGGTTGAAATTTTTCCTTTTGAATTGTTAAATTGTGATTTTTACTTTATGGTTCATGCAAATTTCCAAACACACAACTGAATAACTCAAAGTGAGGTTGCTCCAAACATATTTCTAAACATATTAACAGCTCAGCATTGTTCATCAGAAGCAGATGTGAAGACTGCAGATGGTATGGTGTTTGCAGTTGGCTTGCTGACAGCTGACGCAAGTGGAGTGCCCTTATTCTAAGATAAGACTAGGCTCCATGATAAGGCCCTGTAGCCAAAATCGAACAATCAGACAAACAAACAACCAAACAAGCAAACATGTGTTGAGGACAGAATTCATTAAATAAAAAGTCATTCTTATTACTTATGAACTTTATATGATTTCTTAAAAACTCGTAGGAGTAGTCTAAATTCTATTAAACACGTTGCCAATAATTTTGCAAGAAATATTGGAAACTTGACTGGAAAGGGTATCGTGTAAAGACAAGTTCAGCTAATCTCTAAATTAATTTTTTTTTTAATTTTGTAAATAAATGTCTTCTGTAAATACAAAAACTAGTTCATTAAAGTCACTTACCAAACAAGAAGGTTAGACTGTGTGTGTGTTTAATAAAGTATAAAGCCATTTTCCTAAAAGAAATGCAGGAAGTAAAAAAAAAAAAAAAAAGTAAATTATGTTCACACTAGTCAATGTCATTCATTTCTTTAGACTCTTTCTGTAAGTCACTAAAATAACTGAATGTTCCCGGGGCTGGAAGGTATGAGATGTACGAGCTTTGTCTCTTTTAAATAGTTTTGTTTGAAGAGATTTCTTTCCTGTGAAAGAAAGGAGAATGCAGGGATAATTGCAGCAGTGAGCTTTACAAGCTCCGGGGGCTTCAACTTTTCAATAGTTACTTCTTGAATTAGTTCTATTATAAAAATAAAATTCTTCATAGTTCATTGTCACTGATGCTGCTGCCTTAAATGAATCACTTCTCATCTTTTCTACTTAATTTTTGACAAGGAACAACTGTGTTTTTTAAAACACTTTTCAGAACAAACTTTATAATATCTCCTTTTTAAATAAACCTTCTCTCCACAGAAGCGCAGTAAAAGAAGACTGCTTTTCAAACAAGAAAAGTGAAACTCAATTTAATTATTAGCTTCATAAGGAAAGTTTTGATGAGTAATCAATTTATTTCTAATGTGTTAGATTGTACTAATTATCTCAATGACTCAAAGGCAGAATAATTGCTAATTGAAAAACTATTGCTTTATGAGAATTTAAAAATTTCAAAATAATAAGCACATATGAGTTTCCAAAATGGAATATGTGGGAATAATGTGGGAGCATATTTCACTCAAAAATTTAAATTTCAATAAATAGCAACATGAAATATTATTAGTGCATTTCATAATAAATGTCTCATTGTATTTCTAGAAATTAATAATTTTCCTCAGTTACTCATATATCTTTTTTTCTATTCTTTTAAATTTGATACCTAACTTATTGTCTCTTTTATATTTAAAAGAATAAATACAATGACTGGTCCATCTTGCTGGTGGCCTTTTCCCTTATCTTGCTAAGGTTCTGGGTTCATGATGTCTTGAAAATAAGTTCTCTAATTTGAAGTGCTTCAGAATGTGGTGTGAACTGTGAATAATCATCACAAAGAAAGCCTGTTAAGATTAGGCCTGTGCATTAGTCCCTGGGAGATCTGAGGGGACTAAACCACCAACCATCTTGGCAGCCCAAGGCTCCCACTACATGTGTGGCAGAGGACTGCCTTATCTGGCATGCGTGGGAGAGAAGTCCTTTGGTCCTTTGGAGGTTTGATGCTCCAGAGAAGGGCAATGCTAGAGGGGTGAGGCAGGAGTGGGTTGGTGGGGAAGTACCCTTTTAGAGGCAAAGGGGAGGGCCATGGAGTAGGGGTTCATGGAGAGGAGACCAGGAAGGAGGAAAACATTTGAAATGTAAACAAATAAAATAATTAATGAAAAGGAAAAAAAGGAGAAGATTAGACCATGAAGGAGCAGGGTGAGCTCCACATGCAGGGTGACTATTGAACAAAGGAAGAAAGTCATTTCAAGACAGGTGGAGATGAAGAGCTTTGTTACACTAAGAGATAGTACAAGAACAAGTAGAAGTTCAAGTATAAGTAAAGAGTAGTATGAAGTATTTATAGGCAAACAAGTTCTGCTCAAGACCAGAATCTATGACAAGGCAATGAACGGAACTTCCAGATAAAATTAAGGAAGGGGCTGACACACTCTTATGACACTGTCCTTATGGATATTTAGGACTGAAAAACAAGTAGCCATACATCCCTGTACTCTAGCCACAGGATGTGTGTCCCTTTTGTGCAGCCTTAGAATTCAGGAGGCCACCATGCAAGACACAGAGCAAGAAGCTACTGAAGAGTGCTTTGAACGGAGAAATATACTCCCCAGAGAAGAGCACATAAATTGGTAATCAATATCAAATAATCAGCCTTGAAAATATACCTAGAAGTAATATTATACAGAAAGAGGCAGGTTATATAAATGCATGTTATATATGTATTTAGACACATATATACACACACATATATAAGTACTTATATATGTGTGTGCACATATGTCCATAACAATTGATGAAAAAACTGGTCATGAATTTGAAAGAGAGCAAACAGGGCTAAGTGGAAGAGTCTGGAGGGAGGAAAGGAAAAAGAGAAAGGCTGTAACAATAGTATAATCTTAAAAAATACATGAATTACTTTAGAAAATTTGAGCTAGACCAAATTTGTCCCTTCTTCTAGTTGACATGGAAGTACTTATTAGTCTGAGAAAATATTTGTCAGAACTCTCAAGTAGGTAATTCCACTTGACTACAAATATTTACTGACCAGTGTTTTCTATCTATCCCATTGTGGTCATGATGAATACCAGAATTTCACGTGTCAAAACAAAAGTAAGCTTATCAACACTGAAATAAAAGAAGTATAATGATAATTGGTGACCAAAAAATATTTGAATGACACTTTACAATTCTCTTCAAGATTAGTCAAGAAAACATTTTATTAGAATTATATAGTCTGTGTTTAGATTAATTATTTATCTAAGACCATCTTAACAATCAAAGATGAATACACACATACACCTACACACACACACACACACACACACACACACACACACACACCTCATTTCCAACTTGATGTAAAAAAATGTCAACCATAAGAGAAAATAATAATCTATGAAAACCATTTTCCTTCAATTCTCCCATTCCACTTTGCTCAAGTAATTTACTTTTTTATAATATTTAGTTTGTATAAAACAAAGAATATTAAAGCAGATGAGGAGAAAAATCAGATTATGATTGCTACCTTTATTCCATTCTATTAAAGTTCAAAAAGACTGAGATATTTGCCTACTACTGGCTTGTTTACTTTGCCTCAAGTCCTAGTGCCCTGGTCAGACAGTCCTTTATTACACCTTTATTTTGTAGGGTATAGTCCATTTTCTTTTAGTAGTTCCCAGGTATTTGATTGACTTGATGTTAATTTTTGGGCAGAGTGCTAGATATGGGCTTAATTTCATGCTACTGTATGTGGACACCAGTGGACAATTTGTTTTAATCTCATCCACAATATTTGTTTAGATTGTGTTCCAGCAACCATCAGGCTTCAAGTTTCTGATAAAATGCTGGACTTAAGACAACATGCTCAAGGGGAAGAGACCATTTTATGTTATGAACTGTCTTCATACCAATCTGAAGTATCTCTCGTCTTAATAATTTATCTCAGGAAATCCAGTCCTGATTATGACAAAATATTGAAAGAAAATTATAAACAATGCTCATCTGCTTTACAATGTTTATGTAAAATTCCTTTGTGACAATGTTTACTGCTATTAGTCACTTACAAATTCAACCTCATTCTTACCATATCAAAATTATGCATTTATTTTTATCTAATTTGAACAAAGGCTGTGGAACTCTTTAATGTTCATAGGAGCTAAACAAATTGAGAAGCTTCACCTTGTTTTGGCTTTCACTTGCTTATGTGAACCTCTTTTACCTTGATAAATGTATTTCCCATAACTATCCAAGTCCAAATTGGGTACAAGGATTCATTCATAATTATAATACTAATATGTTCTCACTAGAAGAACATCCTATAGTTTCTTGAAATATGAATGAAAATGTATCCATTCATGTATTTAATTACCTTTACTATACTTTTCTATCTTCATAAGCTGTCTCCATTTAATGAAACACAAGACATAACACATTGGAAGGTATTAAGTAATTCCTTTTTCAAAAAAAATTCCAAATCCCAACAATCCTTCAGTTTATTTTCTATAATGACATTATCCAAATAACACCAGCAAAACTATAAATTTATCTGAATAAATATCTGTATGTCACTCATATTACAAATTAATAAATTTGTTGCTTTTCATTTCTAAGTATGAGTATTTTATCAAAAGTTTATATTTTCATTAAAATATCTAATACTTTGTCAGTTGCCACATTACAATTTTTATAGATTAGTATATTCCTATTGGTTAAATTGAATACACTTAATGACTTCAATAATTGATTTTCAAATATACTTAAATATAAATTAAACTTATTTCCATGGCTAGCTCTGATATAAATACTAGGATTACATCACTAATTCTATGTCACTGCATACAAAGTGGAAATTACACCAGACAGAGTGAATTGCCCAGGTCACAAAAGAAGACTTTGGAGAATAGAATGAAATTTTTAGAGAGACATGTAATTTCAAAGCTAACTCATGCTGTTCTGCCCTCTGAGAAATAAATAAAGCATACAGATATTAATATGTAACTCTTACTGACTAAAGGTTAATGTGCTTTAATGTTTCTTAGAAAGTTCAAACAAATTACTGCAGAGATACAGAGGGTTTTTTTTGACATGGAGTTTATAATGAAGTAAATGGATTTCATGCAATCTGTAGGACATGGAGCATAAAAATTAGTGTTAATTGATTAATATTTGTGATAGTGCTTGTAAAAGGTAAATATATAAATATTTTCTATTTATTTGTCAGACAATATAGTACATTTATGTAAATTGAGCATTTGGATATTTCTTCAATTATTTTATTTGAAGTTATACATTTACACTCAAGTGATATTTATATATCCCAATTCTTATTAAATTAAAATCACTTTTGTCTCATGTTTAACAAAGATACATTTGCATTTATAAAAATATCCACAGAGAACAAGGAAAAATAATTAAGTAACAATTCTTTAAGACAACAAACAATTAGAAATATACTCTGAAATAAGAGGGTTCATTTTAAAAATATTACTACATAGACAATGCAAACTTTCCTGAGGAAGTGTATAATTTAATAGACAAAATGCAGAAAATAATAAGTTAACTAAATCAGAATATGTGCCTATGATTATAGAGATTAATTTCATTTTTTATAAATCTGGAAATAATCCTACAAAGTAAAACTTGATCAGCTATATTTTATGAACCATGATAATTAACTGCGTGGGGGACTATTCTAAAGACGACACACACACACAGTTTGTAAATAATGCATGTTTATTTTTTTCTTTTCATTAAATTTCATCCTTCTTCTCTGAAACCACAGTGACATTGGTCACCAGTACATTTACAATTTGGTTCATATCTTTTATTGGGAGGCAAAATCTTCCAAAATCAAATCATTGATGTATACTTACTGCCATTTGTCCTCTATATTCATGTGTTTTGCTTAGAACACCAATGGTAACAAAATCATTGACTAAAATATTAAATAAAGATGATCAACAAAGACCATATGTATGCAAGTTTCAAGTGAATCTGTAGAGTAACTTAAATCAACTGAAATAAATTAGTAAATGGGGAAGTGCAAAATAGTGTGAAACCAACAAAAAATAGTTTTCTGGAAATGACTTTTGGCAGTGAAGTGAAAATATCTTACTCTACCACAGATGGACTTTCAGTACCTTATGTTAAGTGAAGTTAGTAATAAAAGAAAGATTCTTTATGATTCCATTTATATGCACTTTTAGAAGAGTAAAATCTTTGCAAACAGAGAGTAGAGTATTTATTTTCAGGCTCTGGGTGAAGAGAGTAAATAAAATATTGATATTTAATGGGTTTAATTCAAGATGAAACTAAGTTCTGGAAGGATGTGGAAATAATGGATATATATAGTCTGAATTTATTTAGGGCTAGAAAAACATGCTTGAAAATAGATGTGATATGAAATTCTGTTTTATTCCAGAAACAAACCAGCAGACTTCTTATTTTCCCAGCAATTACAGTTCAGATAATAAAATCATTAAAAATAAAAATCACAATAAGCATCAATTAATGGTGCGGGGGGTGGATAAAATCTAGAGTATATAAAAAAGATTAAATAAAATGTTAAAAA
>JADRCD010231551.1:0-23132 GCA_019843815.1 Montemys delectorum | reverse complement strand
AAGATAGTTGTTGTGCTCTTTATCTGAGAACCCTAGAGAAATGGAATATATTTCTGAGTTGTTTTTCAAAATTTTGCTTCACTTAAAAAGAATTATTAATAATGCTTCAGAAAGATAAAGTGCTTGATGACTGCTACTACATATGGGTTGTAAAAAAGTTAATAAAAACTCCTTGCTTTCCAAATTGATCTCCCCACACTTGTGAATTTAGGTACTGTTGACTAAAATAAAATTTGTTCAAAGAGCCTTGGTGTCATATACTTGTAATCCAGCACTTAGAAGGCTGAGACAGGATCATAGGTTTGAGGCTAGCCTGGGCTATATAGAGAGACTCTTGAGCTGGGCAGTGGTGACACACATCTTTAATCCCAGCACTTGGGAGGTAGAGGCAGGCAGATTTCTGAGTTCGAGGCCAGCCTGGTCTACAGAGTGAGTTCCAGGACAGCCAAGGCTACACAGAGAAACCTTGTCATGTTGTAATGTTGTTGATTTTAATAGTTTATCTAGGATATTTAGACAAACTAAACATGTCAAAATAATAAGTTTTGAAATAAGTACTTCAATATAGTTTCTATTCTTTTTGTAGCTGGAAAATGGATATACTTTATTTGACTACGACGTTGGACTGAATGATATAATTCAGCTGCTAGTTCGTCCAGACGCCAGTCTTCCTAGCACATCTAAGCAGAATGATGTTCAGGTTAAACCATCTTCTAATAATCCGCCTAAAGTAAAGAAAACAGCGAGAGGGGCGTCTTCCAGCCAGCCATCTACATCAGCTCGCACTTGTCTTATTGACCCTGGCTTTGGACTATATAAGGTATGTTGTCTTCAGACTTATTAGTTGTGAGAATACAGATGTCTGTCTTGTTTGGGATGCTGTGAATAAGCAAGCATTGATTTCTTTTAATTAAAGATTGCAGCTGTTTATATTCTGTCAGAAATAGTCTTTGAAAACTTACCACGGGGCTAGGGATAGCTTAGCTGGTGAGTGCTTTTCTTATAAATATGAGACTCATGGTTTGATCCTCAGTGCTACCAGCAAAAAAAAAAAAAAAAAAAAAAAAAAAAAAAAGTTGTGGTAGAAAAATGTAAATTGTATATGTTCAGTTCAAAGAATAATAAACATACTTGTGTAATTCCACCCAGGTGAGAAGTGGAATGATGCTAGCTAGCACTTTTCAAGGGTATTGTTTGCCTCCTCCACCCCAAGGAAATTACCTACAGTGACTTTGTAATGCAAGTTTTTTCTTACTTCTTATGTATATTTGTCTAAACCATATGTTGTTTTATGTATAGCTAGATCTCTTCCTAATGAAGTTCTGCTTTTCCTCAATGTTGATGTTTCTGGTGTTCATAGAGTATTTTATTCCTTCATATTATTCATTCCACTTTGTTGACATGCTATCGTATATCTAGTGTATATTTATTAGATGCCCGGGCAGTGTTCTACCTTCTGTTTTTAACAATGCTGGTTAATCAGTATGTACGCTGGTACACATATTCTAGAATTTTAGAAATTTCTATTTTAAAAAAAAAGGTACTGATTGCTCATCAAAAGTATGCTGTGCAGATTTTGTGTGGTTTTGTAGGTCTGTCTGTCTGTCTCTCCCTGTGCCCACACTGTTTTAAGCTCTAGCTCTACAGCAGTTTTTGATACTTCCCTTCTCCCATATTCCAAAGGTAACTCCTGTCTTTTTGTTTTTGTTTTTTGCTTTATGGCTTTCTATATATATATACAATAAAGATTGTTAGAATTATCTTGTATAAAACTACAAATGACTACTGATATTTTAATGAGGATTATCTCTAGAGATCAGTTTATAGAATTAATATGTTTATGACTTTTTTGTTTTGTTTTGTTTTGTTTTGTTTTTCGAGACAGGGTTTCTCTGTATAGCCCTGGCTGTCCTGGAACTCACTCTGTAGGCCAGGCTGGCCTTGAACTCAGACATCTACCTGCCTCTGCCTCCCAAGTGCTGGGATTAAAGGCGTGTGCCACCACCACCAGGCTTGTTTATGACTTTTAAATCCATGCACACAGCTCTACTCGTTAGTTTATGTTGTTGACATTGTTTAATGACTGTTTGACTTATGTCTGATAACTTTTTTATGCTATTTAAATGGTCATTATTTACTGGTACATAAAAATTTAGTTGGCTTAATTTATTGACTTATATCCAGAGTTTTTCAAATTCTCTTAGTAAATGGAAGGATAGTTTATTTATTTTTTTTATCCTTTCTAGTCCTTATAAACTCATTTTCTTGTGGATAAATTGGTACCTAGTCCTAACATTTTCAAAATAAGAAATTGGTTGGTGAAACAAATTAAGAAAATGCAAGCAGGAATAATGTAAACATTCATAATAATTCATAATATGAATATGTAAACATTGTTAAGAATAGAAATAATCAAGAAATTAGTAAGGAGCTTTGCTACCAAGAAGTATGAGGCTTGTGTATCAGGTAGCTGTACTGGTAAATTGTTTCAAACATTTAAGGACTATATAATTCCGATGACCCATGAATTGACCTACAGAATAAGGAAAGAAGGAAACTCTTTGTTGCTCCTTACATGAAGCGAAACACTATTACTAAGACATGACCAGAAGCAATTTGATATTCTAATACTATTTGAAGCACAAGTTATATTTAACAAGTAGAATTATGTATTAAGTGATACCTTGACAACATATGGATTGTCAGAAAGTAGAGATAGTTATTAGAAAATGTTTTAGTAAAATTCAGTATTGTAATAAACTAAAGAAAATTTACCCAATATTAAATATTTTCTGCATCTAAATAACAAATTTGAGTCCATTCATGATTTTGAGTAAGTAAAATAGATGAATATCTTAAGCCATACTTGGCATCATTTTCAATGATGGGGAAAAGCTAGAAACAGTATAAATTTGCTATTCCCGGTGCTGCAGTTACAATGACAACTGACTTGTTTAGTTTATAGGGATTTCAAAAGAGCTACTTCAGTTGTATTCAAAGCACTAAAAGCCAGCTTGTCATTTTATCTGCACTACCCTTTCGTTTCATCTCTTGTAGAAATCTTAGTTTGGTTTTGCTAATAATAGAGCAATGCAGAACAGGTAATGTATAGAAAAGCTTATTTTGGCTTTTGGCTGTGGTCAAAGGTTAATGAACTGCATCTAGTAATGGCTTTCTTTCTAGTGGTCCCCATGCAACACAAAAAGAGACAGCTTATATGTGGTCTTTCTTGCTCTTAGAAATTAAGCATCTGCAATTATTTATGAGAGATGAGTCTTGCTATGTTGTCCAACTGTCCTGGAACTCCTGGGCTCAATTAATCTTTTTGTTTCAGCTGAAATAGCTTACTTAGACTACAGACACACCATGCTTGCTTCAGTTTCTACATTCTTCATATTTCACCGTAATAAGGATTGATCTCTACTATCAGCTTTGGAGCGGCAGACCATACTCACACCACAGCAGTATGATGCTCTGAATTTTTTTCATGTTGTTACTTTTAAAGTGGACTTATTTTAGAACAGGTATTAGTTATATTTTTTATTGCTTTGGCCCAATGCCTAACAAACAATTGAAAGGAGGCAGGATTTGTTTTAACTTATAGTTTGAGACAGCTTTGTCCATGTTTGTTTGCACCTTGACAAAGCATCATTGCTGTGGAAAAGGAGTTTCTTCACTGTATTATGACAGGGCCAGAGTAAGGGGAGATGTGGGCCCAACTATAGTATAGTATATTATTTATTTACGTATCTCTGTATATGTAATTATGTATTTGTTTACAGATCTCTATATTTACATATCTTATATATTTATTTACATATCTCTATATATGTAAATTATATATATGTATATATATATATATATATATATATATATATATATATATCACACCCCAAGTAACTTCCTGATTTAAAATCTGCTCCAACCCCTTAAGTTTTATAGTTTAAAGTTTATAGTAAAATTACAAAGAGTGTACAGGCAGTTCCAATGTACCATACTCACAGTCTCTCCAATTAATGTCTTACAGTATGGCACATTTGTTAAAATAAATGAACTACATTTTTTTTAGGTTTTAGTATCTTTTTTTCCCATTCCAGAACATGAACACACACACACACACACACACACACACACACACGGGATCCCATCTTCTGTATTTATATATTGACTTACTAATTTGAGACTGTTTATCTCTGTAGCCTTTGCTGACCTAAACTTGCCATGTAGAGCAAGCTGCCCTACATTCACCTGTCCTTCACCTGTCTCTGCTTCCCAAAGGCTGTGGTTAGAGGCTGTACACTACCATGTCCTGCTAAAATTCTTCCTCTTTCTCCTCTTACACCTCTTCTTCTTTCTCCTCCTCCTCCCCCTTCTCTTCCTCCTCCTTTTCTTTTTTTCTTATTACTTTAAAAGCTGTAAGTCCTGGTCAAGCTTTTTTATAGCTTGTCTCTTTCAGGTTTTATCTCTTATTTTTCTCATTGATGAACTAAATTTGTTTTTGAGACAGACTACAGAGATGAAAAAATAGTGCTTTTATATCTCACTTAGGGCTGGCATTGTGAACATGCTATTTAAATATAAGTTGCATTTTGCATCAGTAGTTTAATTTTGCGGATACTGTTGGTGAACCTTAATCACCTGGCCAGGGTGCTGTTCTTCAAGTTTTTCCACTGTTAATTTTTCTGTCCCCTCTTTTTCCATCCTGTGCTCTTTGAGAAGTCCCTATGTATAGCCTGTGTTGAAGGTAGAAGTTATATATTACATTCCATTTGAGAACAGAATATTAAGAAAAAAACCTAAACATGGGAGATTTGTCTTTTCTCACCTGTTTATATATTCAGTTATTTATAACAATATGCACTGATACTTAAGATTGTTCTAGATTTGGCCAATGGAAACTGAGAAGTTTTTTGTTTGTTTTTTTGTTTGTTTTAAATCAAACAAACATGGCCCTTGTATTTCCTTACTATATTGATATTGTGATGTTTCTTTCTGTTTGTGGTATTTTAAGATGTTTCAAAGTCACCTGCTTATTTCCTGCTTCAGTACTAAAATGAGTCATTCTCTATGGGGTATTGGTTTCTCTTCTCTCTTTTTCTTTCCTCCTTTTCAGTGTGTGTATGAGATTTTGTGGTCATGCCTGTATATATGTGCATCTGTATATTAAGGCCACAAGTGGTATGTTTCTCATTTACTTTCAGCATTATTCAAGACAGAATCTTTAACTTAGCCTAGAGCCCAGTGATTGAGTATGCTTGCTTGCTGCAAGCATACAAGATCTGCCTGTTGTTTCCCTACCCCAAGCACTGTAGTTACAAATGCCTGCCACCGTGCCCTCCTGTTTTTCATGGGTACTGGGGATCTGAACTTGGGTCTTCATGCTTTTATATGGGTGGCACTTTGCTAACTGAGCCATATCTCCAACCCCATACTGGTTTATTTGATTAGAGAATAATATTAGAAATAATAGTCTGTGATCCAGGTGTGCACGTGGGCTCTCCCCCCCCCCCCCCGTGTGTCTGTGTGTCTCAGTCTATGTATAGGCCAAAGGTTGAGGTAAGTGTTCTATGCAGTCACGGACTGTCTTTCTTTTTGACTCACTGAATTTGAGTTCACTGATCCAGTCAGTGTGGGATTCATTTGTCTCCATTCTATCTCCCCACTCACTTCTCTACTAGTATTGGGTTACATGCATGCACCACTTGCCTGGGTTTTTACTTAGGTTTTAGGGATCTGGACTTAGGTCCTCATGCTCAAGTACTTTGCCAAGTGAGCCAGTTTCTCAGTCCCTGCAGGATACTTCTTGTTCCTGGATTATCAAAGGCCCTGAACTGAGCAAGGAACATTTTAAAAAGAATATTACTAGTGATGTCTTTATTAAACTTTCATTATCTTTTACCTTTTAAAAAAATTTTTTTTAAATGTGTATGAATACACTGTAGCTGTAGAGATGGCCATGAGCCATCATGTGTGTGGCTGCTGGGAATTGAACTCAGGACCTCTGCCGCCCCGCTCGCTTTGGCGTAATTCACTGTAGCTGTATTCAGATGGCACCAGAAGAGGGTGCATCTTGTGAGCGACCATGTAGTTGCTGGGATCTGAACTTAGGACCTTTGGAAGAGCAATCAGTGCTCTTACCCGCTGAGCCATCTCTCCAGCCCAAACTTATTTATTTCTATTTTATGAGTAAGGGTGTTTACCTTGCATGCATGTGTGCCATGTGCATGCAGTGTCCTACAACGGCCCTAGGAGAGCATCAGAAACCCCAGCACTGCAGTTACAAACTGTGTTAAACCATCGTGTGTATTAGGAACCAAAGTATGGTGCTCTGCAAGAACAGGAGTGCTCCTAACGGTTAAACCATATCTTCTGCTCCTTCCTTACCTGCTTTTTGAGGGGTGGGTGATAGAGACACTATAGGCCTTTTGTCTACTTGTATTTCTATCTGTGTTGAAACAGGTTGGAGTGGAGTGGAGGCTGGCCTTGAGCACAGATCCTCCTGCCTCTCCTTCCCAAGTGCTGGTGTCACAGATGTGCATTGTCACACTTGATCAGATCCTCCTGCCTCTCCCTCCCAAATGCTGGTGTCACAGATATATGTGCATTGTCATACTTGGTCAGAAGCTGCTGCTGTTAAAGGCAGTGAAGGAATAACTTATTTTCATAGAAGACTAGCAAACTTCTATTTCTATTTTCCAAACTATCTTAGAAAAACTAAACAGAAAACTAGTTTTCTTGGCAGGGGTCTCTTTTCCATGTTATGGCTGTCAACTAGCTTGTTTAGAGATAGTCTTCACTATTTAATCTGGATTGGCCTTGAACTTGTTGTCCTCTTGCTTTTAGCACATCCAATTCTGGTGTTACAGGCTCATTGTACTTCCTTGCTTAGCTTTGTTTATAGTTTATATATTTCATGTTAATATATAATATAGATGCTAAAAGTGTATTTAATTAACTATTTGCTGGAGGGCTAACATGGGTTTGTTTTTCCATTTTCAGTTTAAAATGAAGTTACTGTTAATGAATTTTTTAAATTTTATCTACTGCTTTAGAAGTACTTGTTTCTGGATAGTTAGTTCATTCCATGAATAACTATGTATTTAATAAACATTTACTTAGGAACTAGTATTAGGGACAGAGAAGTAAACATGATATTCTTTCCTACCTCCTTAGAACTTCTAAATGTTTTTGTTTGTTTGTTTGTTTGTTTGTTTTTTGTTGTTTTTCGAGACAGGGTTTCTCAGTGTATCCCTGGCTGTCCTGGAACTCACTCTGTAGACCAGGCTGGCCTCAAACTCAGAAATCTGCCTGCCTCTGCCTCCCAAGTGCTGAGATTAAAGGCCATCACCGCCAGGCTGAGGTAAACTCAAAATACTTTTAAATGCTACTAGTTTGGCTTAGAGGGATGGCTTAGCAGGTGAGAGTACCAGCTGTTTTTGCAGAGGAGAGGGTTTGGTTCCCAGCTTCCACATAGTGGCTCCAGTTCTGGGAGCTTGATGCCCTTTTCTGGCCTTAGTGAGGACTGTGTGTACATGTTGCACACAAACAAACAGGCAAACCACTTACATGAAAATAAACTTGGAAAACAAGCTATTGTCTTTATTTCTGAATTTTCTCTTTCTTGTAATGAAATTTTGATTAATTAGCATGTAAAAATTTTGTTTTTAAAAACTGAGAGACATCTGGGCGTGATGGTCTACACTTTTAATCCCAGAGGCAGAGAGAGACAGAGGCAGGTGGATCTCTGTGTAAATTCAAAGTCAGCCTAGTTTACATAATGAGTTTCTGGATAGCAAGGGTTATATAATGAGACTCTGTCTCCAAAAATAAACAAACAAACAATTTACAATCTTCCCTTTATTTTGAGTTTTGAAGGAATCTATGTCATTTTATTTTGTAAGAATTTTTTTCTAAGGGGGAGAGGGTGACTGTATTAGGAATGTAACCTAAGACCCTGTGGATTTTTAGGACTTGATCTACTGCTTTGTGGCTCCAAAGCACATCTTTGTTGTTTTTTTTCCCCACTGTTTGGACAGCAAAAGAGCAGGTGAATTTTTAAATTAATCTTAAAGCTGGCATAAAGTTGAGTGATATGTGATCAGCTGTTCAGCTTTCTGCATGTCACTTTGAAGAGCTAGTTATTACCAATCCTATCTGAAGAGTCTGGAGAAGTTTGAGCAGTAATCAGGTTTATCCATTCCCATTGTTCATTGTAAATGTATTGAATCCCTGAAACTAGGTTATGAAGTAAATTTGTTTTCTGAAACATGAACTTTTGATACATAAATCAATATTGGGTTGCTGCTGTGAACAGACACCATGACCAAGGCAACTCTTATAAAAACAGCATTCATTTGGAGCTGGCTTACAGGTTCAGAGGTTCAGTCCATTGTAATCAAGGCAGGAGCATGGCAGCGTCCAGGCAGGCATGGTACAGCAGGAGCTAAGAGTTCTACATCTTCATCCAAAGGCAAACAGGAAAAGACTAACTTCCAGGCAACTAGGAAGAGGGTCTTAAAGCCCACATCCACAGTGACACACCTACTCCAAGGTGATACCTCCAAATAGTGCCACTGGACCAAACATATTCAAATCACTACAATTGATTAATTCATTTTAGTTTGTGAATAAGAAAACTTTCTGTGACTCAAGTATGTTTTTATCTTTTAAATAGTTGTCATCCAGTCCAAATGATGTGTTTAAAATACTAAGCATTTAAATTTAGCTGAGTATGTAGCAGTTAATTTTTTTGTATATCATTTTATGTTCACTGGGGAATGCAGGAAAAAGAAATGACCAATAACCCATGTAATGTGATGATATTTTAGTATTTTCTGTCTCCTTTGTTTTTAGTACAATATAGCTTAATAATGATTTTTATATACAAATTTATATATTTTTTAAACATATGAAGTATGTATATTCTTTAATATTTTGATACTTGTAAAGAAACTTTGCTTTCTGGGAGAGACTAGACTGCCTTTCCTAAGGCTAGTGAATTCCTTTTTTTGTTTTATGAATTCCTAGAAATAATACATTGTCAGAGAGTGTATCTTTAATATACAACAGATCAATTCTGAGTTGATACCCTAGTCACATCTCTTATCTCTGTCTCACACACTAAAACAGTATTCTTCTGATCATCCATGGCAAGGATATCATGTCAGACAACTAGAGACTTTCCCACTAGCCTGAAGCCCACTGGGACATGTTCACACTAGCTAATCTTAAATTATCTAGCCTGGCCTGGCCTGCTTTGCCTTCCTAGGGAAGACAGAGTAAAGGCTCTTGGGCTATGGTTTCTTCTGCCTCTGTTTGTTTGTTTTGTTTTTCTCTGTGTATCCCTGGCTGTTTTGGAATGTAGACCAGGCTGACCTCAAGCTCAGAGATCTACCTGCCTATCCCTCTTGAGTGCTGGAATTAAAGGCATGCATCACCACCACCTAGCTCTTCTGCCTCTTGACCAAACCCATCGCTTTAGCTATGTAAACTGAAGTTTTCTTAACATTAACATTTCCTTTTTGGGTTTTAATTCTATAAATTAAAGTCATGTGGATATGTATAATTTGAACACTTCCAACCATACACTATCTTCTTTTTGTCATGCTGTATCTTCACATTGACTTTTTTGAAACAGGGTCTTACTATGTAACTCAGACTGGTGTCAAACAACTTTTAACCATTGTTCTATCTTAGCCTCTCTTGGGCTGGGGTTACAAGAACATGCTACCAGATGGCCACTCTTCTGACTAATGCTTTCTATTCTTAATTCCTCATAAGTTACTTAGAAGGGTACCATGACAGTATCCTGGTTTTATATTAATTTTATGGTATAATATTTTTTGATCTGAGCTGCTATCAAAACCCAGGCACTACAAGAGTTTCATCTCTTACAGGCAGTTCAGTGTAATTCTATTTAAATTTTTTTTAGCATGTTTATGTAGCTGGACTTTACTACTTTGTGGGATATTCTTTCTTTCACCCTTTTTCCACCCTTTCAACCTCCTGAAACCAGATAAGAGAGAGCAAAGTATAGAGAGAAAGAAAAGATATTCCTATATAAAGTCAGAAGTCAGAAAGAGGAGGATGTTATCAATAGACTACTTCCTGCTGATTGGGGCATTGAGTTCCTTGGAGCAAGTTTGATCTTTGCTGTCAGGATATCTAATTTCTTCTTGTTTCTTCTTTGCACAAGACTACTTAACAAACAGCAGCCAACAACCCCAAAACTTCTCAGGGCCTTTGCATTTATATTCCCTCTGAAAAGTCCCAGAATTCCTAATATCAAAGAACTGCAGAACTGTATCTGCAGGTGGCAAAAGCATGCCTTGCTAGAGCATGATGCAAATCATAGTCAGCTGCTCTGACAATCTAAAGCAGCCCATATCCCACACTTAGAATTAAAACAAAAACATACAGATGGGCGTTGGTGGTGCACGCCTTTAATCCCAGCACTTGGGAGGCAGAGGCAGGTGGATTTCTGAGTTCGAGGCCAGCTTGGTCTACAGAGTGAGTTCCAGGACAGCCAGAGCTACATAGAGAAACCCTGTCTCGAAAAATCAAAAGGAGAGAGGGAGGGAGAGGGAGGGAGGGAGAGGGAGAGAGAAGGAGGGAGGGAGAGAGAGAGAGAGAATGTTGCACCAAGATGAAAAGTTAATGTTCTTGACTTATTTGTGCTTTATTCTTACTGTGTTATTTTGGTGAAATGAAACTTAAAAAAAAACCAAACTTCAAATATATTTCTGAGCTTATCACGTACTTTAAGTTTATATTTACCTATTTTGTCAGATTTAACAAGCTTCTTAGTATAATGGCAAACCCCACAATTTTTGGGGTCAAGATGCTTTCAGCTCTCTGGATTTACATCTTAATTAGCTTTTGCCTACAGTAAGCTAACAGTGCCTTTGTTTCTTCAGAAAGAAGTAAGTAATAGGTTCGTTATGAGTAGGCAAGCCTAAGTAAAGGACATTGCATAGTATGTGGCACATGTGGGTATAAGTGCTTTAGAACATACTTTCATGCTCTACCATCTGCGTTCTGCTTTGCTTTCTGTTGCTGTGATTATAAACACTCTGATCAAAGCTATTTGGAAAGGAAAGAGCTGACTTGGCCCACACTTCCAGGTCACAATAACCTACTGAGGAAAGGTGGGGCACGAACTCAAGCAGGAACTGTGGGAAAAGGCTGCCTAGACTCATCACTAGCTTTCTCTCTCTCTCTCTCTCTCTCTCTCTCTCTCTCTCTCTCTCTCTCTCTCTCTCTCCTTCCTTCCTTCCTTCCTTCTTTCCTTCTTTCCTTCTTTCCTTCTTTCTTATTTTTTTTAAATTTTACTTATTCACTTTACACCTTGCTCACTGTCCCCTCCCAGTCATCCCCTTCCACAATCCTTCCTCCATCCCCTCCCCTTTTCCTCTGAGCCAGTAAGGGTCCCCTTAGGTATCCCCCCTCCTACCCTGGCACATTAAGTCTCTGCAAGGCTAAGCATTTCCTCTCCCACTGAGGCCAGACAAGGCAGCCCAGCTAGAAGAACATATCCAACGTACAGACAACAGCTTTTGGGATAGCCCTGTTCCAGTTGTTCAGGACCCACATGAAGGCCAACCTGCACATCTGCTATATATATAAGCAATACATACCGCATGGGGAACCCTAGGTCCAGCCCATGTATGTTTTTTGGTTGGTGGTTCAGACCCTGAGAAGCTCAAGGTTAGTTGACTCTGTTGGTCTTCCTGTGGAGTTCCTATCCCCTTCTGGGCCACAGTCCTTCCTCCTATTCTTCCATAAGAGTCCTCAAGTTGGGCTGGTTATTGGTTGCTCATTCCCTCTGTCTCTCTGCTCCATCTCCCATGCCTGGATTTCTTGTAGACATGATAGATTTTGGGTTGAAAGTTTTATGAGTGGGTTGGTGTCTCTATTGCTCCTGCCTGGTACAGGAGGTGGCCTCTTCAGGTTCCACATCCCCAATGTAGTGAATCATAGGTAAGGTCACCCCCCCACCACTGATTTTTGGCCACCTTCCTTATCCCAGATCTCTGTCTCCTCCTGGAGATGCCCTGTACCTCCTCACCCCTGTCAGTCGCAGATTTCCATTCATTTTCATAGCCATCTATCCATCTCTCTTGTCCTTCCCCACACGTGATCCTAACCCTCCATTCCCCTTCCCATGCCCCTCTTTCCTTCTCTGTTCCTTCCCTCCATCTGCCTCTTAGGACTATTTTATTCTCCCTTCTAAGTGAGATTCAAGCTTCCTGGCTTGGGCCTTCCTTCTTGTTTAGCTTCTTTGGGTCTGTGAAGTAAAACATGGTACCTCTATTTTATGGCTAATATCCACTTATACGTGAGTACATAACATGTATGTCCTTTTGGGTCTGGGTTACCTCACTCAGGATGATATTCTCAAATTCCATCCATTTGCCAGGAAAATTCATATCGTCTTGTTTTTTGATAGCTGAATAGTATTCCCTTGTGTACATGTATATTTTCTTATCCATTCTTCAGTTGAGGGATATTAAGGCTATTTCCAGTTTCTAGCTATTATGACTAAAGCTGCTACGAACATAGTTGAGCAAGTGTCTTTGTGAGATGTTTAAGTTTCTTGTATACCCAGGACCTTCCTATCTAGGGATAGTGCCTCCCAGAGTGGGCTGGGGCCCTTCTTTATTAGTCATCACAGACATTTCTTCAGGCCAATCTGATTGAAGCAATTCTTACATTGAGTTTCCTTCTTCCCAGGTGACTCTAACGTTGTGTCAAGTTTACAATAAAAATTAGCCAACAAAGGGAAAACTAGATTGATGAGATGGTCATGTGTTGGTGATTTCAGATTTTCTTTGTAAAGACATGGGGAAAATGTTCAAGAGTCTCTCTTTCCCTGCTGAAAAAAACAAACAAAACTGTCTACCTCTTACCGATGTCCTCACATTTTTTTAGAACTTTTAAAAACTTGCCTGTTTCTTAATTATGATATATTAATGTTCTAATCAATGTTTTCTGTTTGTAAAAGTCATTGCTTAGGTCTGGATCATTACTGGGCTTCTGTTTTGTATCTTATGCCTCTCTCCTTGTTGTATCTTTTGTTCTTTGAAGTGATAAATGAGCGTATTTGCCAGGCAAGTTAGTAAGCCGTGGCAGAGCTCTTTCCAGTTTGTATACATTAGTTTAGCTGACTCTTTCTGTTGTTCTTTATGAATAATTCCTTCATTTTCAAGTTTTATTTTCATGTATTTTTTTGTTGGACTGATTGCATGTTATATGAAGAAATTAATAGAACAAATTGTCTCAATTATTTACATTGTTGGTTTTGTGATGGTGTGGCATTCTTAACACGATTCCTGAGTAGTACATAATCATTGTTTTTATAAGTAGAGCGTAGACATGGGTGAGGAAGAACTAAAACATCTACTTCACTGAAGGAAATTGGGACAAAGTTTAACTATATTAGTAAATACCAAGATTAAAATAGTATAATATAATCTAAAAGAATAGTTATGATCTAGTCTGTAATCATTTCAAACATGAGTAGCAACAAATATTGTTTAATAACTCTCAAATAATTTGAGTTATATTAAAGTTTTTGAAGCAATAGATGAAATTAAGCTTCATTAACTAATTTTAAACTTTTTTTAGGTAAATGAATTGGTGGATGCCAGAGATGTCGGCCTTGGTGCTTGGTTTGAAGCACATATACATAGTGTTACTAGAGCTTCTGATGGACATTCACGTGGCAAAACTCCACTGAAGAATGGCAATTCTTATAAAAGGACTAATGGAAATGTAAATCATAATTCCAAAGAGAACACAAATAAATTGGACAATGTACCCTCTACGTCTAATTCAGACTCAGTTGCTGCTGATGAAGACGTTATTTATCATATCGAGTATGATGAGTAAGTGCTCATATTATTGAGGACTTCGTGTTTTCATGTATAGAAGCAAAGCTTTGCATTTCAAGATTATTTTGAATAGTCTTTCTGAAGAAATCATTTGGCGGTCATGTTCAGTCTTTGTTTCTGCGTTTGTTGAGATTGTTACCCAACAGTAAGGGGCCTTTCCCGGTCAGTCATCTCTGGCTTAGAAGTGGCTTGTTTCTAATCATCCTACTATCAGCTGTTTTAGGAAGTTCAGATTTCTATTTGTCTGTTAGCTTTTGGCTATATTTAATGTAGGAAACATTGTAATAACTATAAGAATAAGGCAATAAATACTGAAAACTGCTTTTAGTTGAGATAATTTATATATATCTTACCCATTTGAAGAAAATAATTCATTGATTATTGATATATCCGTAAGATTATGCATTATCACAAAATTTAGAACTTTTCCATCTTTCTCACCCCCAAATAAGAAATCTCATGAATTGACAGCCATGCCCCTGTCTCCGTTTCTGGATAAAGTTATGTTCTAAAATATTAGGGATCTTGGCTTCAAGAGTCTAGATTCTAACACTAAATTTTTGTTATTAAAAATTGTGGAACAGAAGTTATTGGCACACACAAATATTAAGCACACAGAAGCTTTTTGCCATGTGCTATGAACACAAATCTTAGAATGGGTTGTGCATTTTTATAGTACAAAATGGTTATAAGAAAACTTAGTAGACAGGAAATTGGGGGGCGGTGGCTGGAAAAGGGAAAAGCAGAGAGCAGAAAGGAGAGAATGAAAATAGCCATGGTCAATTTCTTGATGAAACATCAACTTCCACCCTGCTAAGCAAAATGCTCAATGAACAAAACTTATTTTGCCCCAGGTTTTGAGAGTCACAGGTTCATAGTTCCATGCATCCTACAAAGAACCTGAGGAACCAGGATTGGGCATGACCGTGAGAGTGACGCCAAACTGGACACTCATAATCACATAGCTTATTATTAACCAAATTTGAGTAGGAAGATTAATATCAGAAGATTCCCTGTCTTTCAATCTTGTGTCCACATCAATAAAATTGAGCTAATTGTTAATTGGTATTCAGAAAATGAACCATTCTAGTACTCTGGAGCTTTCCTGTATTAAGGCACGGAGTTAGAAATAAGATGTTGTTCACTTCCATTACAGAGTGTGGCATTTATTCCCAAAAATAACATAGTCTCATTTATAATTTTTTATTGGATATTTTCTTTATTTACTGTCTTTGTGGTTCTCAGATAAATGGGGGAAATTCCTTGATTACAGTCAAATATCCAATGGGATATCTAAAAATCCCTTAAAATACATGCCTTAGTAGTGGCATGCTCTAGGACCATCCTTCGCCCAAATCCCTGTATATTAGGCAATCATGTCCTACAGCCCTTGCATGTGTGAAGGACTTCATGTTCATGTAGATAATTAATAATAATAGATGTTACTATGGACAGAAGTTCCTTCTGTATAGTTTTTGCACTTTAAAACTTCTAGTCTTATAGCAATACTATGCTGATAGTGTCCAGTTTCTTCTCATGGAGACATCAATGTACTTCTGAGTACAATATAAACTGAAAAATGTTCAGAATGGCTTTGTGAAATTCTGCCATATCATGAGTATTTTTAAAGCCCAACAAGATACAGAGAGAGGGTTGAAATGGAGAGCAAGTGTTAAGTTCTCCTTCCTCCTTGAGGCTATCTTACCACAAAGTATGCAATTTCAATAAGGAGACATGAATAGTAACGTGAAATAATAAATTACTATCACCATAGTAATTTTAGCGTGGTTTTCATACAAAACTAATTTTAACCCATTTTCAAGGATAATCAGATTTTCTTTTTGAAGAAAAACATTGTTTTTTTTTTTTTGCAGTTCCTCAGAAGAATCTATAAAACTTACAGAACCTAGGAATTAGAGAAGAAAAAGTTGTTTCAGTGGTACAAAACAGAGAAGGCACTAAATTTTATACCACTGTCAAAGACATGCTTTTTAACAAATGTTGGAATTTAACTTATAGCAATCAAGATAGAAATTCATTTAAGCCAGACAGTGGTGGCACACGCCTTTAATCCCAGTACTTGGGAGGCAGAGGCAGGCAGATTTCTGAGTTCGAAGCCGGCCTGGTCTACAGAGTGAGTTCTAGGACAGCCAGAGCTATACAGAGAAACCTTGTCTTGAAAAAGCCAAAAAAAAAATTTCATTTAAAATGGGGTTCATTATTGAAGTAAAAATAAATAAATCTACATTACTTGCACAAGTAAAATACCCAGTCATTTTAAAGTCATAAATGAAACTAAAGAAAACAATAAAAATTGAGAAAACTAAAAAATGAAGAAAACTTAGTAGAGGGCTGGAAGATGGTTCAGGTTAGGAGAACTGACTGCTCTTCCAGAGGACCCAGCTCCAGTGTCCTCTTCTGGCCTCTGTGGGTACCAGAAGTGCATGTGATGCACAGACATACATGTAGCCCAAATATCTATACACATAAAATAATAATAACAATAATAGTAATAAAGAAAAATTTAAAGCAGAAGGCAACAACAAACAACTTGGTAGAAACTCATTTTCATGATGTCTGGAAGCAGCAATAGACACCTTTAATCTTTCTTTTCTGATCCTTGTGGATTGGGTTAGCTTACCAATACTACTCATCTCAAATGAACCATCATTCTACTTTAATCATAGTCCTTGGTAATAGAACCAACAGTGAGAACGCACATAATGAGAATGGGCTTGGCTAGGACTAGTAATATAGGTGATGTGTTAGTGTAGGAGGGTCTGGAGTCGGGGCATCGTGATGATGAGTAGTCTCTGGATTAATGAATGCTGTGGCTGAGAGCATGAAGACGTGTTACTAGAGTAATAGACTTAACTTAGCTATTGCCCACAAGTAATGTTTAAGTTCTTGAAAGAGTCTTATCTTAATAAAAAACAATGTGTATGGATGTTTTGCATATATGTATGTATGCAAACCACTTCTGTGCCTGGTGCCCACAGTGGCCAGAAGAGGGTGTCCTTGGAAATGGAGTTAGAGACAACTAGTTGTGAGCTGCAATATTGGTGCTGGGAATCAAACCCAGGTTCCTAGTCACCTCTCCAGCCTTGAGGTTTATCTTTTGATAAACTGGAAAAATAGCTAGGAAAACTGCTACCCTAGGTTTTATTCTGTCCAAGAAGTATTATCATTTGGCAAAAAGTGATACAAAATAGCACAGATAGGAGTTCGACCTGAAGCTTTAAACACAAAGTAAGCCAGTGCTTATTCAATTTTACAATTTTAGAAGTCTTTGAAGGTGGTTTAGGAATAACACTACCCAATGGACAGGACCTGTGTTTTATTTTGGTGTTAGAACACAGAACAAAACTTTCATATTTATTTAGTTGAGGTTTTTTTTTTTTAATGTTGAAAACTTTGTTGATTAGAATCAATGCTGGAAATAAGTTAAATCAGTGGTTCTCAACATGAGCTGTGACCCTTTGGGCTTGAACAATCTTTTCACAGGGATTGCTTAGGGTCATCGGAAAATACAAATGTTTACATTATGAATCATAATGGTAATAAAATCACAGCTATGAAATAGCAGCAAAAGTAATTTTATGGTTGTGGGACACTGTGAGGAACTGTTAGGAAGGTTGAGAACCACTGGTCTAATCAACATGCATAAGAAATCTACAATACATTTACATGATACAATTAACTGTTTCACCTCTGGCAGCTTAAACATAGTTATATAGCTGGATTCTTTTGGGAAAAAAGATACCAGAAACTTAGTGGAGATGTCTTTTACAAATTCTCTAACAATATGTAAAATATGATATATGCTGTATAAAATAGATGAGTTCCTATAACAAAATCCTTGGTAGCAGAAGGCTAGTGGAAACATGTAAGATGAGTCATGACATAACATGGAGTGAGTAATAATTTTTCTTAAAGCTTTGTGGCCATTAGAAGAATGAATTTTAAAGTAGAATAACTACCTCTTGACTTTAATACATCATCAGACAAGTCCATCTTTGGTGGAGAATGCATTGAAAAGAATTGCTCTAAGCCGGGAGGTCGTAGCGCTTCCCAGCACTTGGGAGGCAGAGGCAGGTGGATTTCTGAGTTTAAGGCTAGCCTGTTCTACAGAGTGAGTTCCAGGACAGCCAGGGCTACACAGAGAAACCCTGTCTCGAAAAAACCAACCAACCAAACAAACAAAAAACAAAAGAAAAGAATTGCTTTAGTGGCGCATATAAATGGACTTTACCCCCTCCCCACTTTTTTTTTTACACTTAGTGAGCCAGCCATGGGAGCACATGTGAATATCAGCACTCAGAAGGCATGAGTTTAGGGTCACCCTGAGCCACAAACCAAGTCCTTATTTTATCTGTTCAGTTTTGTTTTCCGAGATAGCATTTTTCTGTATGGCTGTCCTGTAGACTAGCCTGACCTTGAATTCACAGAGATCCACCTGCTTCTGCCTCCCAAGTGTCGATAGATATTAAAGGCATATACCACCACACCCAGCCTCAAGAACCTGTTTCTAAAATAAACAAAACATAGCCAATGAAACAAAGGAAAATAGACAGATCTTTCTTTGTTGCTCAGTTTAGCCTCAAATTTCTGATCTCATGCAGTCCTCTTTTTTTCAGCCTCCAAAGTTCTAGGGGTACTGACTCATGCCACTGTCTGTACAAGCTGTAATAAGTCATTTTTGCTGGCTTGCAGGATTCAAAGAAGGAAATGGAACGTGACGTGGCTGTCAAATAGAGGATGCTGTAATTGTACTGTACTGTGTCGAATATTGTCTTCCAGCTCCAGTGTCTTACAGCACCTATGTGAACAGGTGCATAGCCAGAGTAGAACCTAAAACATAAGGCTGTAAATCTATGATGAAGAGCAATGGAGAACTACATCTTTAACTTGAAGAACTTGAATCATGCTAAGCTCTGATTTTAAAAGCTTCATCTCGAAGGTTCTGCACAGTAATATAGGAGCACCCAAACTTCAGATCTCTCAAGAGAAAGAACAGCTTGAGTTGAGACATGGCCATTGAATAAACAGTGGTCGTTTTTCAGCTGTAAACTGGGGTAGAAGATATGTTGTAAAGAGAATTTGTAAAATTAGTAGTTATACTAAATGACTTGAGTTTTCACTATAGTCTTTATTTTCAGAGCACTGAGGATGTTGTAAATAGACTATTAATCATCCTATTTATGATACTAAGCACTACAGTTTTTTCAGTAACCTATGTTTTTGTTTATTAAGCTTTTTTATTGCACCTTTAATGTCAAAATGCTGCAATATAGACTGGGCAAGTGCAGTAGCTTCCGTAAGCTGTGCTTATCACTTCAAAATGCCCAGCAGTTGCTTTAATTTTAATCAGTAAGAGGCAGAGTCTTCAAACACCAGGATTTGTGAACTTCCAGACAGTTTCCAGAGTGTTAGGATTACAGTACCTGGATGAACGATTCCTCACTCCCCCTGAATTGGAGGTTGGGGTTTGAACTCAGAGATATAGCAAACTAGGCAACTACTCTACTACTGATGTAAACCCTGAGCCCTTTGAAAAGCTATTTTTAAAATAAAAGTCATATCTTATTAGACCACATGAATTCTGTCTGGGAAGGGAAACTCATTGAAGAATCAGATCAAGATACATAGACATTCCTTGTATCTATCAATTCCTTTCTACTTATAGCAGTAACAGTTTTTAATCTATGAAAAATGATAAATGTTTCAGAATCAAAATGTAGAAGGCTTTTAACAGCAAACCAAAAAAAGCCTTGAACTAGGAATCATTGACACTTTCTCTCAAAATTATAGATGCATGCCAGATGTGACGGCACACGCCTTTAATCCCAGCACTTGGGAGGCAGAGGTGGTAGATCTCTGAGTTCAAGGCTAGCTTGGTCTACATAGTAAGTGCCAGGACAGCCAGAGCTGAATAGAGAGACCCTGTTTTTAAAACTTAAAGGTAGTGTGTGTGGGGGTGGGGTGGGGTGGGGTGGGGAGAAAAAGTGTTCATGCAAAAGTTAATGTTGACATGTTTTTAAGATACGGGTTTTTCTGATGTTTTATATTTATATTTATATTTATATATATTTTTTCCTGAAGATTTCTTGATGAATATAGGCTCAATTGTTGAAGGCTTCTTGTGAAGAATGTGTAGCTTGTCAGTATTACTCCTAGGTTAGGCTGTTATCAATGATTTACGTTTTATGGTAGCTAATATAAATAAAGTATATGTGGTTAACAAAGTGTCTAACACAAAAGTAGTTGTTTTTTTACCCCCCCCTTCAGTTAGTATATCCTGTTTTTATTAGAATCTTATCAACGTGGTATTTGGAGAGAAATTTATTATCTGGAGATTTGGATTTTAACGAATTCTTAAGTTGTTTTAAAAAACACCCTTAATGGCCATACATAATTTACCTGTGAGGAAAGTTATCTCTCTTTCCTCACAATAAAATCCTAAATCCTGGGGAAATATAAGTGTTAGGAAAACTCTTTGGTTTTTTTAGGCCAGAGTCTCATGTATCCCAAGCTTCCCCTGAACTGCTATATAGCCAAGGATTATCTTGAACTTCTAAGTTTCCTTCTTCCTTCTCTTGACTCTGATGCTGGACTAAGAGACATGTGCTACCAGGCTGGTTTATGTAGTACTGGGAATCAAATACAGGGCTCCTATCCTTTACACAACCACTCTACCAACTGAATTCTATTTTCAACCCTGAAAACTCTCTTGATCATGTTATATGAAGAAAACAAAATGAAGAAGGATTAAAGGTAATGATATATCAAAGGAATATAAGCAATTTCAAATCATTAAGAAAAGGAAATGGACAAATTTTTCTGTATGTCATTTTGGTAAGCTTTTCCCCGTTTCTTTTGTGGCTTCATGAATATTATTTATTCCTGTCATATATCCTTTAAATAGCCAAGATGTTAAAAATTCAAATGACATTTTAAAGGTCATCTAACAGGTCATTACAAAACTAGGACAGTGATCTTGGATAAGTAGAGGTCCTCAGAGACTCCTGATGATACCTATAAGACTGACTTGGGGGAGAATTCTGAGGGCAGCCACTTTTCCTGTTCCTAATAAGTAATATATATGGGGTAGAATAGAGTCTCCCCGTGCTTTAGAAAAATGTCCCCTTAGGGGTTGGAGGGGTAGAGAGTCAGTGCATCTCTAACCCTATCTATAAGTCACCATGCTCACTGTGCTTCCTTGGTGTCCGGATTCCAACTGTGAACCATCATACCCAGTTTTTTACATGGGTACTTGGGGCTTCAGTTCAGATTGTTTGTATGGCAAGCACTTTAACACCTGAGCTCTCTCTCCATCCTTTGATAATGTTAAATTTTATATACCAAGCTCTAAGATAATTTCTTACATGGATACTCATATAATTTGTAGCATAGTGGTAGTTCATGAGGAAACCAGCTCTATTACATAATTTTTCAATTTTGTATTCATAATTTTATATTCATGAAATTGTTTGACTCCAGAGCCTAAGAGTTATCCAATAGAAGAAGGTCAGATCCTCTGGAGTTGGAGTTAGAGGTAGTTGTGAGCTACCCAAAATGGGTGCTGGAAACTGAACTTTGGTCCTCTAGAAGAAGAAAGACTACTCTTAACCACTGATTGATGTCTTCAGCCTGCTTTACAGAGTTAGGGTCTCATGTAGCTCAGGGTAGCCTTGAACTTGCTTTTGTAGCTGAGACAGACTTACATTCCCATTCTGTCCCCCAAGTGCTGGGGGTTATAAACATTTACCACATCTAGGTTTAAATTACAATAATGTTTACCAAAATAACTGACATCATGCATTCTTTTGTTTGTGGGGAAAAGGTAATGGGTGTAAAGATATGTCATGTGTATATAAATGTCATACGATGTTGTTGTGTTGAGATTGTTTTCATAATAAAAGTGGTCATGTTGAAATTGGGGGTTGGATACTTGGATCCATAGAAATGTTGCAGTCAGTAGAGGGTCTACCACTGTAGCCCATGTGTGTTAGAAACTTGGCAGTCTAGCTGCTCAAACCTCATGAGTCCTGGTATTACAAGTATGTGCATTCACTTAGGGCAAAGCATGCTATGGGTAAGAAGGATTGGAAGAATTAGTATTGGAGGTTAATTGTAAACATGCTAAGAGGAGTTGAAGTGGTGTTTGTAATTACTCTCAGTGTTACCATACTTGAAACTAGTCTCAGCCTGTGGTACATGTCTTTGAGTAGTCTTAGTTATGGCTACTGCAAATAGAATCTAGAGAGGCAATTGTGAATGAACTGTTTTTTGATGGAAATAACTTTTCTATAAAGTAGCAAAACGTGGGGTGTTTCTTAGAATATTGATGTGTTGTGATTTTTTTTTAAATTAAATCTTGTCAAATATAATGATTTCTAGATTTTTTATAGAAAAGTTTTTCTTAAGTAATGTTTGTCATATTGATCTTGTATAGGGAGCTAGAATCAATCTAGCTGCAATGACTAATTGCCCTGTTTCTTGTTTGTGACTAATGTGTTAACCAAAGATTTCCAATTATGTTTTTCTAGTGTTCTATGGATTACAAGGTTCTGAGTGGATTATAATCAAAAGCATACTAGAAGACATTAGATATACATGTGACATCATTATTGCCTTGAGTTGTGAGAGCACTTTGTACTCAGAAAGCAGTTTTATACATAGAAGTTGTTTTTTTGACTTTTTAAATATGAATCCTTTCTTTACATGAGTGTGTCTTGCAGGGTGGTGAGAAATAACTGTAGATTCTCTCCAGATAAGTCGTTTAGGATGCGTAGTCCCAAGGTGCTCCTTCCTCATACCTCTACTAGGTAGCCCTTGGGAAAACACCGAAATCAGTTCTTCAAATAGAGAGCTCAAAGCCTAGTAAATATAAAGAACAGTATATATTATATTGTGCAATAAACCTGAGTATTTTGAGTTGCAAGTTTTAGTTTATTAGTTAGATTTTAGTTTTAATTAATTGAAACCTCTGTACCTGCACATGTCTTTTGATACAATCCGCATTCCATTCTACTCCTACAATTTCTCCCTATCTGTGCTGCCTTCCCCTCCCAACCGCATGTGTTCTCTCTCTCTTAAAGCTCTAAGCCCAGTGCTGCCTGTATATGCTTTGGTATAGGATCACCTGCTGGAGAATGAATAGCTTCTTGGGGACTACATGCCTAAAGAAAAATTTCCTTTGCTCTCCCAGCATCCATCAGTTGTCAATAGGCCTCATTC
>JADRCD010231550.1:0-21470 GCA_019843815.1 Montemys delectorum | reverse complement strand
CTATTTTTAATTTGTTGGTTGAATTGCAGCAGTTGGTCTGGAAACTCGAGTATCCCTTTTTTGTTCAGCATTTAAGGGCCCATTCAGGTCTCCCAGGGCCTATGAGTGTGGCCAATGCGGAAGTGGATGATGCCACCCGAAGGGAATTTATTTTTCCTTCGTTGGATACCTCGCCAGTAGTATTGGCCAAACAATTTCATGCCAATTTCCATGTAAATGCTAAGACCTTACAAATTAAGTTCGGCATTTCTAGAGATGCTGCTAGACAAATTGTAGTCCATTGCCCAGACTGTAGTATTCACCTACACCCACCAGGAGTGGGAGTTAATCCAAAGGGATTGCTGCCCTTACGGGTGTGGCAAATGGATGTTACTCATTTTTCAGAATTTGGAAAATTAAAATATGTACATGTTTCTGTGGACACCTGTTCTGGACTTATTTTTGCTAACCCTCTAGTAGGAGAGAAGGCCCGCAATGTTATTGCCCACTGCTTGGAGGCTTGGGCTGCGTGGGGCAAGCCTTCCTTAATTAAGACTGATAACGCACCTGGCTATACTGCTGCTTCATTTAAATCATTTTGCAAGCAGATGGATGTGGATCTGAAACATGGCCTCCCCTATAACCCACAGGAACAAGACATTGTAGAACGTGCTCACCGCACTCTTAAAGAATGTCTTTTAAAACAAAAAGGGGGAATTGGCAAAGGCCGTACCTCGAAAGAAAGGATATCCCTAGCGCTTTTTACTTTAAATTTTTTACAATTGGATGTTGATGGGCGGTCCAGTGCCGATCGGCATTGTGCCGGACCCTTAAATTATAGAGGCTATGTGAAATGGAAGGATATCCTTACAGGGCGATGGTGTGGCCCTGACCCAGTGTTGACTTGGGCAAGAGGATCTGTCTGTGTGTTTCCGCAGGACCGTAATGATCCCATTTGGGTTCCGGAACACCTGGTGCGGTGAAGCGACGTGGCTGATCCTCCTGTCTCCTCCTCTTGATTGCAAATCCTGCGATGACGGAGCCGCGATGGGGGATCCTGTCTGTGTTCCCGAAGCCAATGCCAGTGATGTATAATGCACAAGTGTTCCCTCGCCTGTTTAATACTAACAGAAGCCTGGGATTAGCCTATCTGCCCTATGATGATCAAGTTAGTAGCATAGAAAGCAATAGAAGTTTTGAGTTAAAGGGCAGCTTGTGCTTTCTTTTGGTGAGCAATATTTCAGATATAAGTAGCTGCATAAAGATCTATAATCAATCTGCCTCATGGCTGAAGGAGGCATATTGGGGTACTGATTCTAATGTTATAGCCCATGCTTCGGTTATGTTAGGCTGGTGGCCCAGTCAAGAGGGCCATACAAACCCTCCTATTCAACCTCGGTGGGCCCCTTTTTGCCAAGGTGTCATGGAAGATAGTGATCCGCTTCCATGGACGGGCTGTCAAGGTAGGATGTCCACATGGGCCGTAGATGGCTATTTCTCTTTCTCACCACATAGAATTTAAAGCAACCTATCCTGGCCCCAACTTTACTAGTATGCATCCAGATAAGAGTAGTGCTAATCCTTTTGATTTATGGCTTCTTTGTGGTGTCAGTGGGAGCTGTACTGATTTGTCTCCTATGGCCATGATAGGTGGAGGGAGTTTCAGCAAGGAAGTTTTAACCTTCGATTGGAAAGGACAGTTCAGCGATAGCTTAAGTTCAGGAAGTCTGTCTGGCAGTCTCTTTTGGCAGACAGACTCAAGTCTCTTACCAGGAAGCAGGCCGGATCAATTTTCCACCCACCTCGGTTTGTGTCTGGCCTCTGTTCCTGTGGTTAGTCAGCAATGATAGTTCCATTTTAGAAAATAAATTGCTGTATACTCCTCAGACTTGTTTTTATACATTGTGCTGGAATGCCACCCTCTACCAGTTTGCGATTGTTACTCACATGCCTCGTTATGTGCCAATGCCTGTTGAGGCCCCTAGCAGTTTACAATTGTTTAGACAAAAAAAGAGATTTTGGCATTTCTGCAGCCATCATCGCAATTATTGCGACAGTGGCCATTGGTGCCACTGCCACTGCCTCAGCTCTTGCCTTGACTAATTCCATACAAACTGCAGAAACCCTGAATAACGTATCCTCAGGTGTGGCTACTGCTCTGGACGTACAGGCTTCCATCAACTCTCAGATAAAGGGAGGTTTGATGTTGGTCAATCAATGAATTGACCTAGTGCAGGAGCAAGTGGACACCCTCTGGCAGCTAGCGCAGTTAGGCTGTGGTGGAAAATGACTGGCTTATGTGTTACTTCCATCCAATATCATAGTTTTACACGTGCTGCAAATATGTCTAAAACCTTGTCACAGCTCTTGTTACAGAATTGGAGTTTGGAGTTCGAAGAGACCCTGAGGGAATTGAGATTCGTGATAGTCCATGTTAATTCCACCAGGGTGGACCCCACTATGGCAGAGGGATTGACTGTATGGATCCATCAAGCCATGAATCATCTGAAAGAGTGGGCGGGCATAGGGGTTCTGGCTATAGGCCTGGTTATTGCCTTCATTGGTTGCCTGTGTTGTCTCTGCCATATGGCCCAAACCCGAAAAGCCGATCTTGCTATAATGACACGAGCCTTTTATGCCTTAGAGGCTGGACAGTCCCCTCAAGCTTGGCTTGCGGCCATAGAAGCTTGATCTCATCACGTTCAGGTTTCGAGGCATGAGCACAGCACTTGGGAGATGCTGTGAGCAGTTGGCACTCTCAAGGAGGGCATGTCTGATCTATGTGGGTTGGTGCTGCCCTTTCCCCTTCTCTTCCAAATGTTACCCGCTTCTGAAAAAATCAGCACTGGATGGGTATGGGGTAGATTGGGCTGAGGAGGCCTATGAAACCCCATTACAATGTCCCAATTTACAGAGACTCAGACCACTACCCTCACCGGTTCTATTTCAAAATAAAAAAGGGGGAACTGTGGAGAGTAGCGTCATGCCTCGCCTTAAAATGGTGCCGGTCTCCGACTTCCGCTAGTCCGACAGCGAGCGCTCTCCATGGTAAACAACTCCTTATTTGGGCATGAGGTGGTGTGATTGTCTGGCAAGATCTGGTGACTGAACAGGGACCTATGGAGAGATGGTACGTGGCTTTTGATGATTGGCATGCACTAGTGCTTATAAGCCCGAACCCAGGTGGGATAGGGGTCACTGCCTGGAAAGAAGCAACTCCTGATTAAACTGCCTTGAGAAGGAACCTGGTTGTCTTGTGTTTGCCTCCCTGCTGGTTGGGGACTGCGCCGGACAATTGGGAGATAAAATATAATTTGTATTTATTTTTGTTTTTACTTTCTATGTGTGAATGTTTTGCTGAATGTATGTGTGTGTATTACATGTGTTCCTGTTGACTACAGAGGCCAGAAGAGGGCATCAGATCCTGTGGAACTGGAGTTCTCAGCAGTTGTGAGCCACTACATAGGTATTGAACCAGTTCTCACCTGCTGTCTCTCCAGCTCCATGCAGTGCACTCCTGAATGACCCATGGGATCACTATGGAATCAAGGAGGCTTTTAAAAAAACCCTAATTATGCAACTCAAGGTATTAGAAAAAAACAAACTTCAAAGCAACCGATAAAGAAAGGATGAAAACTCCTGGGCAGTGGTGTTGCACACACACTTTTAATCGCAGCACTCTCTGAGTTCCAGGGCAGCCAGGGTTACACAGAGAAACCTTGACCCTGCCCCTCAAATAAAACAAACAAACAAACAAACAAAAACTCAAGAAAAATAAATAACTAAAAGAGGAAAGAATATAAACAGGGACAGAAATTAATGAAAAGGAAACAAACAAACACCAAACCCAAACAGCACAGTTTTGTTTTGATTCAGTGAAGCAACGTAAACGGTTCTCACAAGCAGTGAAATTGGTGCCGTCAGAGTCTCCACATGGGAATCTCCTGGTACTGAACAGACCCAAAGCTTAGTCCTACCAAATCTCTAAGGAATAGCTAACACTAATGTCCACATGGTATGTTCTACATGGTAAAAAGGAAAGACTAATACTATATGATGAGGTACAAGAATTGCCACACAAACCTATCTCAGTTAAGCAAGAATAGTTTTTTGAATGCACACCCCCAGACTGAGTGTCCAGAACTGCAAAAAGACTCCAGAGCCTGTTTGTCCTGAAAGCAGGCTTTTTATAGGAAAAACCAGGTTAAAGTTTCAAAGGCAAGGAGGGGAGCAATCCAGCATTTTAGCTGACTAGGCAGGATATTATCAGCTAACCTTTAAGCTGTTTGGTCCTGCGTGAGGTAAGGTAAGAGGGGAGGTGAATGGGTAGTGAACAGGGAATTTCAGAACATTGAGATAACGGAGCATACGTAATCCAACCCTAACTTTTTGGCTTATTAGTAGCATTCTTCCATGTCAGCGATGGATAATTACATCTGGGAAGTGAAGTCTGAGAACCTGAACTTAATTTCACCTTATGAGCAAAATGGAGACTGAATACAAAATAGCTACAGGTATGTTAAAAGGAGCAGGTCTCAACACTACACCTAATCTATGCAGTCACCGTTGCTATGACAACAAATAAGGATAAGGTCACAAGGTCAACCTATCTTGCGCTTTGTACATCATGCTGATTTACAAAGAGACTGCACCAATTTCCATTCTCACTGGTAGTGCATAAGCATTCCTATTTCCCCACATCCTTGCTAGAATTCTGTCATTTGGTTTCTCAAAGATAGTGTCTGACCAGGGTGAAACATAATCTCAAAGCACTTTTAACTTGCATTTTTCCAGATGGCTAAGAGTGTTGGAGCACCTTTTAAGTATTTATTGGCCATTCTTTTTGAGAACTATTCTGATCATTAGAACTACCTATGATCTTGAATTCTGACATTAACCTGTAACAAGTTCCAGAAACAACCTCTGTCAAATCTAGGTCCCTGCGATCTCCCTGTAGTGATGGAGCAAAGGGAAAATGTCCTTGGTGTTGTCTAAGTAGGGTAGTACCTGACACATAGCCCTTCCCATCTGCTCAGAACTTGCTTCTTGTGGGTGTATACATTGTGTCTACCTGCTGGCCCCCTGGGCTTGTCTACATAGTTCTATGGATACTGTAAGCCTTTCCAGGCTCCCCAGCCCTTCTAAAGTAGGTATGAACATTGGGAATAAAATTTACTTCCAGCAAGAAGATGCAACCCTCTGTAACTATCCTGGAAGGAATGAAGATGGTGCAAAGTACACGCACAAGTGTGTGTGTGTGTGTGTGTGTGTGTGTGTGTGTGTTTGTAGGTCAAAGGACTTCTGTCTCTCATCTTGCTAAGGCCAGGTCTCTGTTGTTTGTGCTTCTGAACCATGTGCTCCAGGCTAGCTTCCCTGTGACCTCTGGCAGTTCTTCTGTCTCTGCGCCCCCCCCCCCCCATCTTGCTGTAGGACGTCTAGGGACACAAGCTTGTGTTGCCACATCTTTCACATAGATGCCAGAGATGGGCTTTGGGCCACCAGGCTTTGTGCAGCTACTGATTTTACTGACTGGGTCTTCACCTTTGGAAAGAGGAAAGAATGAAGATGTTCTAAAGAGACATTTATGCCCTTTCCTTCGGGTATCAAACTATTTAAATAATGAACACCAAAGAAATTGGAACTTACCCTGAAATCTCATGCCATAAGAAGGAAAAGAATCAACCAGAGCAGGAACTTGTCTCCTGGGAAGAGGTCACACAGTTCTGACAACCATTCAGACCATCCTACAGGAGAGACTGGAGCCCAGACAGTGGAGTGAGACCATAATCAGAGCTGCTATTGTACATTCCTTTGCCCTCTATTTAAGCCCAAGCCCCATGTCTGGACTCCAGATGCCCTTGGTAGGGGTGTCCCTAGACCCCTTTGTTCCTATTTTTTTCCTCTGCTCTTCCTTGTTTCTTGGTTCTAGTTCTTTCCTACACTCAAGGGGTTTTCCGACCTTGGGTGTCTGTCCAGAGCTCCTTGTTCTAGATTCCCAGTCCTCTCCAGGGTAGTTCACCCTTTGACCTGGATACAACAGCTCTTGAGAATACACAGCTCCTCGAGGAAGCACCACCAAATTTCTCATTTCCTTCATTATTCTTCTTGTATTCTTCTCTTTAGAGCCAAGCAGTGTGCTGGGAACAGAGCCCAACCTGCAAGGGTAAAAGAATTATAAGACCAGAATTGGTACAAAGGTTTTAGTAAAGAATATATGCTGTGGACAGAAACACAGAAGGTTGAGGGGAGAGGAAGGGGAGGGGGAGGAAGGTCAGAAAGAGAGGGAAAGGAAGGGAGGAAGAGAAGAGAGAGGGGGGGGGGGGGGAGAGGGAGAATGAATTGCTTACCCGAGGGACAAAGCTGATCCTATTAGAATAACAAGTTTACCTTGTCTTATCTTAGTGGGCCATTTATGTGGGGACAGATTTTAATACCGAAGAGGCATCTAACTGTCTACACTGTTAGTAAATTATGTATCTTTGTCTATTCTGAGATTGGTCTTTTAAGGTAAGATGTCATGGGTTCATCAGGAATTAGCCTTTGTTTGTTTGTTTCAGTTCTGGAGCTTCTTCAGAGTTGAAAAAAGGTGCCAGGGGTGCTGGTTGGCATTGGTGATCTGTTCTGGGGTCATAGTACCAGCAGGCAAAAGGCTCAAGCCATATTTTGGAGAGTGGGATGATGATGGTCATTGTAGGAGGTTGAAGTCTGCACTGTGTGACACTTTTGGGGGCCAAGCGGTCCTCAGTGGTGGGAAAGGCAGGTGTTGGTGCTGATGACTAAAGTCCCTGAGACAGTGGTGCTGATGACTAAAGTCCCTGAGACAGTGGTGCTGATGACTGACACTCCTGAGACAATGGTGCCGATGACTGACATCCCCGAAGTAATACCATTTGGAGTTTAATGTCCTGTAGTTACAACTCATAAGATACCAATTGTAACAGAGGGTTTAGAAAATGGGAGCCAGAGATACAGAATATACTTAAAGAAGAGAGAGAGAGAGACAGAGAAAAAGGGCCAATAGGAGGTAAGTCAGTCTAGACCCATCTTGACAACTGTCTAGAAGCTGTCCCACCCATAGCTCTGCAGTAAACCTTGGTTTAGGCTCTTGGGTGTTTTGATTTATTTTGAGAGGAATTTTTTTTCTTTCTACCTTTCCATAAGTATTGACCCAGAAGCAGAGATTTGATGAAAGGGATTTCATGTGTCTACTGCTCCTACATTAAGTCTTTCTGGGAACCTGAAGTTTTGGAAGGCTACTCCTGCTAAGAAGCTAGGACTGTGTTGTTGTGCCTCTACAGATGCCACTGTGGCCTTCCAGATATTGTATGAGAGATATTTCTTATAGGCAGGGGCAGTGGTAGTGGCATGCACCTTTAATTTCAGCACTCATGAGGCAAAGAGAGATGGATCTCTGAGTTTGAGACCAGCCAAGTACACAGAGAATTCCAGGATAGCCAACAGCTACACAGAGAAAGCCTGTCTTGAAACACACACACACACACACACACACAGAGAGAGAGAGAGAGAGAGAGAGAGAGAGAGAGAGAGAGAGAGAGAGAGAGAGAGAGAGACGGAGACGGAGACACAGAGAGACAGACAGAGACAGAGACACAGAGACACAGAGAGAGATTGATTTGATATTTAATTCTGAGATTCCCATGGGTCAAAGGGAGCCCTCTGAGAATAGACTAGCCTAGTGCTGCCTGTTCCAGCAACCAGTTGTTTGTGGCTAGCACTCTAAAATGGGGAATTTCAGACAATTCTGGAGTTTTGTTTTTATGATGTGAGCAGTTGGAGGAAAGAGTGCCTACCTTAGAAAGAAGCCTGGGTTGTGAAAACACTGGAAGAGGAGAAGTCTGGACATCTGTTTGGGAAGGCGATATAGAAGTTGGAGCCACATAGGAAATTGTAGCTTGTCCCCTTAAAGTTACTAAATCCAGCCATATCAGAGGCCTGTCAGTAGGTTGCTGAAGTTGGCTGTAATAGAACGGTCTGAGGGGCCTCAGGACTGAATTCATTTGGCCTCATACAAGGAAAGTATTCAACTATACACAGAGGTTGCCCCAAAATGGGACGATTGTGAGGGACTTGGCAGCCATGTTTTAGAAGGGCCAGAGATAAAAGGGAAAAGTGAGGTTCCACTTAGTTCCAGGCAAAACTGCAAGAGTTATATTTATCAGACTGCCAGTGGTCACTCCCATTGTTAAGAGGTCATGTGAGTGCCTCCCTTTTTGGGAAGCATTAAGGAGGACTGAGAGATGCTCAGTTGGAAAGAAAACTTGCTTTGCAAATGTTAACATTGTTACCCTATTGTCGATACGCATGGGGCAGTGGGAGCTGGGGGAATAGAGCCAGTAAATGAGATGGACTAAAGTCTCATGCAAAGGCCAGCTTTATTTAGAGCATCAGACAATGTATACTCTGAGGATGAAGAAGAGTCATATGAGTAAAATGTACAATCACAAGGGCAAGCTGCATGTGGCTGACTAGCCACAATAGCCAAAACATTTTTTTTCCATAGAGGAATATAATCATTTAATTGAATGGCAGCAGCAAGCGAAAGTGAGTAATCTGAAGTGCACTCATGCCTATCTGCTACACCTGAAGGAGCATGAAAACACATTCAAGATATCCCTTCCGTCCTCTCCCTTCCTCTCCTCGTCTATCTCCCTCCCCCAACTCTCTGCCTGTGGATTAGTATGTATCTTTCAGCTACTGCTCTAGCACCGTGCATACCATCATGCTCCCTGCCATGATGATAATGGACTAAAACTTTATAAGAGTTGTTTTGGTCATGGTGCCTCTTCACAGCAGTAAACAGTGACTAAGACACCCAATATAGGTTGACAGAAATAGTATAAAGAATGTACCTATCTTACTTATCATATGATTGTTACCCCAGAATATCAGCATTGTGATTGCATAAGAACATTTAGGAACATAGGATGGTGTCTAGGCACCAGGAAATGTCTTGTTGTCTTCCATAGATGGGAAACAGAAAAGCCAGCTGTTTATTCAGGCTATATTTCCATGTCATTGTTCTTCATCGAAGGAAGTCAGTAAAGAAACTCACACAGGGCAGGATCCTAGAGGCAGAGACCATGAAGGAACGCTGCTTACTGGCTTGCTCCCCATAGCTTGTTCAGGCTGCTCTCTTATAGAACCCAGAACCAGCAAGCAGCCAGGGATGGCTTCACCCACAGTCGTCTGGGGCCTCCCCTATCAGTCACTAATTTAAAAAATGCCCTTTAGGGTTGCTTCCAGCCTAGTCTTATGGAGACTTTCTCAGTTGGGGTTCCCTCCTCCAGATGACTCTAGCCTGTGTCAAATTGACATAAAACTTATAAAATTATCCAGCACTCTGGTGGAGGCTTTTTTCTATATTATGTGTAGAATCAAATCTTAAGAAGACATTTTTAGCATCTTCCTTTCTTATTTGTATCCTTGTTTTCAAGGCTTAAGATTGTGCCTTCTTCTTCTATTGGTGAGCTTTCCATTGAACTTTTTATTTGAATTATTGAAGTTTCATTTCCAACATTGCACTTTGGTTCCCCACTCCCCATATTTCTATTTATTGAATTCCAATGTTATTCCCTTTATTAACTTGCTTCTTTAGCCTGTTTGTTTATGTTTTGGCATTAATTCTGGAGTTTGTGGGGTTTTTTTTTCTGAGTTCTTTGAGCATTCTTACAGTCTTTTGAATTCTTTGGGATTTCATTTAATTTACTGGCACAGGAATATCAAAATATTCCTATTAGATTAGTAATTTTTTTTGGAGAGTTGTATTACCTTAGTTTTTCACATTTCTTGTATATCTGAAATTGAGTCACTGGTTGAAAATTTTAAATCACCCACCCTTACACTTTCTATGGAAATGTTAACTAAGCCTAGTTACATTTATAACTTAGTATATTAGAGTCATGGTATCATTTTCCTCTGCCAGCTTAGGTTGGAGGCACCAGGCTTAATTCCTAGTACTCCCCTGACAGTTGAATAGTATGTGCACAGCCAATCTTGATCAATAGGTAGGCTCACTATGAGAATATGGCATCATCAAATAAAAAATATTCCAGAATGCCAGGAAGTATAGGAACACTGTATTGTGTGAACTAATATGTTAGTTACTGTGGTGTAAATGGATGGAAATAAAGCAGGGTAAGAGCAGCCATTAGTAATGGGTTACAGAGAAGCAGCAGAAGGGAGACAAGCAAATAAGAAGTGAACAGGCAGGACAAGGACAGGGAGACTATGTAGTTCTGATAAAGAAATGCCTTCTGATAAGGCAAAACAAGCCTGGCCTCAGGCTGAGACACTCAGACTAATTTAGTCAGCTTGTCAAGCCAAAGCTCCTCCAAAGGAAAAGGAAAATGGAAATAAAGGAAAGAGTAGAGGTGTGTGTTGTAGGGGTTGTGGGGGTAGGGGGAGACAGAGCCAGATGAAACAGCTGGCTAAAGTGAAGGGGGAGAACTCGGTAGCGCCATGGCATCTGAGCACAGTCTATTTGCCTTCTGCTTCAGTTTCAGCTTTCTGAGGACTTTCTTCCTCGGGTCCCAGATACCTGTTATGTTCCTGTGATCCATTCTGAGTTTAAGTCACAGATGCTGGCCATTTCAGTGGTTCAGGCCATAGAGGCTGGTGCAACCCTCAGGCTTAGGTTGTAAGCACATTCTAACTTCTGCTAAGATGAGGCACGAATGGGATGCTGTTTGTGTTTGTGAGTGGTTCTTTATGGGTTGAGTGGCTATCTCAGGACTCTGGTGGTGAATGCTGGACCCACCATTGAGTGGTCCTTTCCAGTGTTGGGCATGCTGCCTAGAACCTGAGTCTGTTTTCCTGCAGATGGTCTCCAGCTAGATGTCTAACTTGCCAAATACAATGATTCAAAATTCCTTTCCCTAAGTCTAGAGATATTCTGCTGGCCAAGTGTCATCATCTAGTCCCAAAAGTTTGGTTCCCTGAAGTTCTGGGATGGCTAGACTGCTAATTCAATGGGTCTTGTTAAAAATGGAATCTCACTGCTGCTCTGGTAGGCAGTGCCAAGAGTATTTTTCTGGTGTTTCTCCTCCTGTAGAAAGGTGTGTGTGTGTGTGTGTGTGTGTGTGTGTGTGTGTGTGTGTGTGGCGTAGTATATGCATATGTGTGTAGATGTACATGTTCATGCTGAAGCATATGGAGGCCAGAGTTTGTTGTCAGGATATTGACCTCAATTGCTTTCTCGCTTCGACAACTTTTTTTTTTTTTTTTTTTTGAGATCTCTCACTGAATTAAGTGCTCACATTTTAGTTAAACTTGGTGGCCACTGAGCCCTAAGGATCCTCCTGCCTCTGCTTCTTAGTCCTGGGATTACAGATGTGTACCACTATGCCCAGATGGTTATGTGGATGCTGGGGAATTTTAATCCATCTTCCTAGACTTGCACTTTACCCACGAGATGTCTCCCAACCCTGTGTTGGGCAGTTTTAAGATAGACCTAGTCTCCTTAGATAATGTGAAGATTAATTTTGAAGAGGTGGATTCAGGCTTAGAGCTGTACTTATCCTGGGCTCTACTCAGTAGTAGTCTTCATTGTCTGTCCTGGTGACAGACAGATAGTTATTCTCTGGCTATCGTAAGAGGCCTGCTTAGAGGAAGGGCCTGCCATAAAGGACTTTGAAGGGGCTGAGGTTATAGGCTTGGGATAATACAAGATCACAAAAGCAGGCCAAGAAGACCATGGAGTTTCAAGTGGAAGCTTACTGAGAGATTTCTTAAAAGGGTTAGGCTAGTCTTTTTGACCTTCCAGGAAGATTAAGGATGTTGGGGGTCAGGCTATGTTAATGTGAAAGCCTCACTCCCTGGATGGTATTAAAAATGAAAGCCTGACAATAGTCAGCCTGCAGGGGATCAGAGGAGCCTGAGGTGTGCACTAACACATTCCCTGAGAACAGTGGATACCTCTGAGGCTGTTTCTGCCTTACTTTGAAAAGCCTTTGTCTCCCCAGTGAGTACATGCATCCACTACAACTGGTAATTATTTAAATCCCTTGTATGGCTGTGGTTGTCAATCTTCCCTGGCACAGTTCTTCTACACTGGACTGGCTGTAAAAGGGGAGGAGGTGTGAGAATCCTTCTGTCAGGATTGGCCTGACAACAGGTGGGTAAAGCTTTGGAAATGGAGCATGGGTCTAAAGAATTCCCATCCCTCTGAAAGAGGCTCAGTTAGAATTTGGATGGCACCATAGCTGTTGTCAACTTGACACAAACCTAGGCATACCTGGGAAAAGGGAGTCTCAACTGAGGAAGGGCCTCCATCAGACTGTCCTGCGAGCATGCCTGTGGAGTATTTTCTTTCTTTCTTTTCTTTTTTTAAAAAATTTTATTTATTTTATGTATATGAGTACACTGTAGCTGTCTTCAGACTCACCAGAAGAGGGCACTGGCTTCCATTACAGATGGTTGTGAGCCACCATGTGGTTGCTGGGAATTGAACTCAGGACCTCAGAAAGAAGAATCAGTGTTCTTAACTGCTGAGCCATTTCTCCAGCCCCCAGAGTATTTTCTTAACTACTAGTTGGTATGGGAGAGGCAAGCTCAGTGTTGGCAGAACCTGCAGGTCCTGGGCTACATGAGAAAGGCAGCTAGGTAAGCTTGTGAACAGTGCTCCTTCATGGTTTCTGTTTCAGCTCCTGACTCATGTTTCTATCTTGCCTTTCCTTGATAGTGGACAGTAACCTGTAAACCAATAAACCCCCTTCTCCTCTAACTTTATTCTTGGTCAGTGTTTTATCACAGCAAAAGAAACCTAAGAGGTCTTTGGCTCCCAAAATGTGGCCTTGAAAAATTGTTCAGGGTTTTCCATTAGGGAAACATCAGGGAAAACAGCTTGTTTGAGGGCTCCATAAAACGACATGATTGATCCCTTAGGGGTTACTGTGAAGCCCCGATTTAAAGCCTGCTGCTTGTCTGGAGGGGTGTATCATAGATGAGGGGAGCTTGCGGTTGGGAACTAAGGCATCCTGCAGTGGAAGGTGATCCAGGATGTGCTTGTGATCTGGAGGAGCATCAGAGAGCTGCTAGTGGGTCTTTCAATGAATAATGACCTCCTGAGCTGGAGGCCAGGGGGCTTCAAGTAGGGGCAACATCTCAAAGGCCTGTTAAATAGAAGTATCCTGGGCAGTAAAGAGGCGCCTCTCTCTACAAGTGAAGGCTATGTCAATAGTAAATCTCACTCCTATCCTATGACCTCTGTGAGGGTCACTAACACCCGTGCCCTGCCAAATAAACCTGTTTCCACCTGTGAACCAGATAGCCTTTCAGTGGGCAAGTGGAGAATCTTGTATGTCTAGTCCAGTGCTGCAGATCCCGATGCCTTTTCACAAGAATGTTGCAGAGGTCTCAGAGTCAGGGCCTGGCAGGAAGGTCATGGGACTTACCCTCTGGCAGGCCTTACCATATGCTCTGGGCAGACTCTGACACTTGCTCTTCCACCTCTGGCTCAGTGGAAGGCTCAGGCACTAAGAGTTTCAGAGAGCTGATAAGGCATGTAGGCCATCATGCTTAGTCCTAGGGTTAATTTATATTTCTCTGCTGTTTGAGGAAGTCAAGGGACTGAGTCATTCTAGGGACTTACTCTGTTCTCTCTCCTCTGGTCTCAAGGCCTCTAAAGAGGTTTAGCTGTAAGGCCAAACTGGGGGATCTAATTTCTGAAAAATCCTGTTGTGACAAGAAAGTCCATTGTCACTGCTTTCTGGCTGGAGTTTTTGTAGTCAAAATGAAATTCTTGTGACTGGAAAGGCTCCTTATGGCTGGAATTATAAACCTTATTAACTAGGTCTTTTGATACAAGGTTGGGGATTTTGAAGGAGAAATCTTATATCTACATAAGGCTAGCTTTTGAAAGGTGAGAACAGTATTTTGATCTAGAGTGGGTTTGTTTGGGCTGCTAGCTAAGAACTCATCTAATATATTGAAAGAATCTGTACCCAGGGAAAAATTAAGAAAGGACAGGTTTTTGGCTAGAGTCTGTCCAAAGAGATAGGGACCTTCTTGAAAGCCAAAAGGGAAATAGTTCGGTTAACTATGTAGGAAGCTAGTTGAAGAAATCCAGTCTGAGTAGACTGGAATACAAAAGAAAATGTCCTATGATGTAACATATAAATGAAGTATCAGAAGATATATTACCTAAGAAGGTTTAAGGTGGTTTGGTACCACAACCTCATTTATAGCCCCAAGTCCTTGAGCATTTCTGTAGGATCCATTCAACTACTTTAAAGACGGAGCAGTTGCAATTACGTGGGTAGCCAGAAGTTCATTCATTAGGCTTTGAAGGATATTGAGACCTTGGCGAGAAACTGATATGGTTCTCCAGAGGAACTGTGGGAGGAGTAGCTGTCAGTGAGAACCCAGAAATGGGGCCATCTCATGCTTCAGGGAGAACTTGATGGGTTCTGTGGGGTCTACAGTATAGACTACAGGGAAGACCTTTGGGATCCCAGACAGCTCTGTGCCATTGTGGGACAACAGATTGGTGTCAGGAATGCCATGGGTGCTTCTGAAGTCTTGAGGATATTCAAATGACCCTGAAGTTTAGACATGATGTTCTTAACTTAAGGGGAGAATAAGACTACTAGGTAGGACCAGAAAGGAATAAGTTTAAAAATATTTTCTATCATATAGGCTAAAAAAGGGTTGGGGAGCTTGCCACTAATAGCAGTGGGGTGGGTCAGGGCCAGGTGATTTTCCTCAAGAAAGAAGTGAGGGCTGAAAAATTAGCCCAGTGTCTAAGAGCAAAGCCATTGTGTTCCCTGCCACATCTAGGGTTGCTAGATCTAGTTTGTACAGCCTCTGGACCCCAGTTAGATTTCAAATGTAAGCTTCCCTCCTTGCTGGGTTTCTTAAAGTCCAAGAACAAAGTCCAAGGCAACAATGAAAACAAATGCCTTCAGGTTTGATCCGAGCTCCTTAGGTGGAAGCTGGCCTTGCCCTTTTACCGGAGAGAAGTACATTATCACTTCAAGTGAACCCCCACTTTGCAGACTGGGCATGACTGACCCTTGGAAAAGTTCTGTGGCCTTGGGCAGTCCCAGACGAACCGTTGTCTTAGTTAGGGTCACTACTGCTGTGATGAAACACCATGACCAAAAGCAACTTGGGGAGGAAAGAGTTTATTTCACTCACAGCTGAATATAAGATGATGATCAAAAGCAGTGAGGGCAGTAACTCAAGTAAGACAGGAACCTGGAGGCAGGAGCTGACAGAGTCCTTGGAGGAGCACTGCTTCCTGGCTTGCTCATCATGGCTTGCTCAGTCATCTTTCTTATTTGTCTGTTTGTTTATATGTTTATTATTCTCTCATATATTACATCCCATCTGCTGTTCTTCCTCTCTCCTCTCAGTCCCCTCTCCCTTCTCCTCCAGGTCCACTCCTTCTCCATTTTCTTTCAGAGAAGAGCAGGCTTCCCAGGGATATCAACTAAACAAATTACAGTAAAATGATCAGCCTGCTTTCTTACAGCACAGGGATGACACTATCACAATGGGCTGAGTTTCCCATCATCAATCACTCATTAAAAAATACCTTACAGCCAGGTCTTATGGAGGCATCTTCTCAATTGAGGTTCCTTCTTTTCAGACAACTCTAGCTTGTGGTCAAGTTAACATAAAATTAGCCAGGTCAATGGTCCTAGTTGAGCCCGATGAGAGCAGAAAAGAGTCCTTTTTCTCAGGGCTGGCTTGATTTTCTTAGGCTGAACAGGATGGTGGCTGGAGAGATGACCAAGGCGGAAGCAGCTGCTACTGCCATATCATTTCACCTTCCCCTTTCTTCCACAGGGTTGACTTCTGTTCCTCAACCCCTTCCTCATTATTAAAGACTCAGATCCCTCTCTAGTTATAAAGATCTTAGAAGCTGTGTTTAACAAAGTAGGGAAAGGAATCTGGGGTCTCTGGTCTAGATTTTGAAGCCTCTGTCTAATATCTGAAGACACTTAGTCTATAAAATGTGCAGCCAGATCAGCTTGAGCCCCTGGCCTCTGGTGAGTGTCCTTTGCTTTCTCTCATCTTTCTAGAGTGAAACAGTGCAGGGTTTTCAGGAGATCCACACATGATATCCCATCACTTGGTAGTTAACAGGCTAGATAAAGGCTCCTTTCAACCCCCTAATAGAATATAGTGATATGGCTTCAGCAAACTCTTCCCAACTCATTCCTCACACTGGTGATCTGATGTGATTGGCAGGGCTCTAGGTCAAGCATTGCAGTGAAACCTGAGCAGGCTGTATCTGGGTTATGAGTGTGAGCCTCATTTTCCTGGTGTGCCCAAAAGAGCAGATTTGGGACTTTTCCTGTTTTGCCCAGGCATGCAGTGAGTGGTCAGATGACATAGACGTCCTGTCAGGTTATAAAAGCCACAGTAGCCTTTTGGAACTCTCTAACGAAGGTGGTGGATCCTGGCTTAATGACCCTGATCAGGATTGTCCTTGGGGTCAGGTCATTCACAGGGAAGGGGGACACTCTGAGTATGGCAAGGTTAGCCACCTCGTGAAGTGGAAAGATGTTTTCTTCCCTGGGAAGAGGGGAAGCTTTTATTTATTTTCTGTATTTCCTGTGTAAAGTTTCCCAGTGGGTGGGTGACTGAGAGAGTTCACCTGGATAGGAACGGGGGCAGTTAGAGAGAGCTTCACTGGGCAGAGTGAAGGAGGATGAGCAAAGGGGTGACTGCTGGTACAGAAGTCCAAGGTTGAGCAGGGGCTTCGTGAACACAAAGGGTTATCGTAGATGCTCTCTGTGGCCGAGTGTGGTGGTGAAGGACAAGAGCAAGAGAACCCAGCAAGGCACATAAGACTTCCTTCTCATAGATAAGGGATCTCTGACAAGGCCATGAAAGCTTGGCCAGAGGGATGACAAAGCCATGTCCTAAGTCGAGGCCTGACTGTAGGGGACTGCTGTTCACTGTGCCATTAGGCAGCCAAAGCTCAGGGGACTGCTGTTCACTGTGCCATTAGGCAGCCAAAGCTCAGGGGACTGCTGTTCACTGTGCCATTAGGCAGCCAATGCTCCTGGTCCTGGAAGAGTATGAAGGGAAAATTTTGTTAGAACGAAAAGAAGTTTTCTTTTTAGGAACTAGAGGCTCAACTTTGTTTAAGTTTTTTGAGGGTACATCATCAGGTTGAATCAGGGCAACTAGAAGGTGAGACACCTATTGTGGGTCCTACCAGAGGTGCAGTACATAGCCTGGACATGTCCAGGAGAGCATCAGACCTCTCTGGGTGTCTTGGGTGAGTCCTGGTCTCATTGAACTGACTCCTGAGCAGTGCTCTCTTCGAGGACATGCCCAAGAGTGGCAGCAGCCTCCCAGCCTGTGATGGTAAAACTTGGTTTCACTCTGGAGCTAAACTGGTCCAACTAGCCAGGCCAGACCAGCCTCACAAACTGAAACTGGCCACAGATCACCTGTGAAGGACAGGAGAGCCTCCCATTCCGGAGAAAGTAAAAGCTTGTGGACATCTTGGATCAGGGAATCTGGTGGGGAAAGAAAATGGTAGATGTGAACACCAAAGACACACATGGACACTGTAGCCACATGTCCTGTCCTGTTTCCTCCCTCGCAAAAGCACAGAAGGAAAAAGCAATGACGGGAGGCAGGAATGAGGGAGTCCTCACAGACTGTGTGCACCTGCCCTGGACAAGGTGCTCTTGTCAATACTCCCACATGTTGAGAGGGAGAGAGGAAAGTAGCCCCTTATCTTTGTAGATGAACCTCATTCTTCTCATCTTCAGGTGCCACTGAAGTGTTCAGCCATGGCCAGGGAGGAAAGTAACCTTCTGCAGTATACTGAAAGGCTTTTCTCGGCTTTAACATGGTGGGCAAACTAGTCTGGAATTCCAGCTCAGAGGCTTTCAGATCTTACTGGAGAGCAGCCCCAGCCAGAGATCTTTAGTTGCATTTGAGCCAGTTGGCCACCCACTGTAGTACCAGAATGGAGAAGCCAAGAGCTGTAAGGAAACTTCCCAGGCAGGCCACCAAAATGACATGCCAGGAATAAGAAGCTCCAAGTATGGGGATAAAAATGTTTACCAGGTCAGAAATGATATAAAGAGTTTTAAAAGAATATACATGTTGGAGAAATGGCTCAGCAGTTAGGAGCACTTGATGCTCTTGCAGAGGACTTGTGTTAGATTCTCAGCACCCACATGATGGCTCACAACCAACCTCATAGCTCTAGTTCTGGAGGATCTGATGTCTTCTGTCCTTTGGGAGCGCCAGGCATGCATGTGGTACACAGACATATACAAAGACAAACTATTTGTACAATGAAATAAAGTAAAATTTTTTTTAAAAATGAAAAACGTATAGGCAGTGGGGGCTGGGACAGTAGCCCAGTTGGTAAAATTCTTGATGTACAAGAATAATACTGAAGTCAGACCCCTAGCACCTATGTAAAAAGCTAGGTACAGTCTTGCATACCTGTAATCCCAGTGCTGAGACAGAATCCCTGGGGTTTGTGGGTTGTCCAGCCCAGCCAAATCTGTAAGCTCCCAGTTCAATGAGAGGCCCTGTTTCAAAAACAACCATGAGAAGGCAGAGTGTGATTAAGGAAAATATTAATATCAGCTTGTGGCCTTGACACATGCACGGGCACGCACACACACACACACACACACACACACACACACACACACACAGGGGTGGGAGTGGGAGAAAGGGGAAGTATGGAAGAGGAAGTGGGGAGAGTAGGAAGGGCACTATGGATAGAAGTAATGAGAGAATTCTCAGAAAATCAACCCCTCTCTAGGGGCTGTGGTGTTAAGAGTTAAGTGAAGTGACATGATTTTAAGTGGACAGTTCACTATCTTATACATTACATTTTTTTTTATTTTATTTTATTGACACAAGGTTACTCTTTGTAGCCTTGGCTGTCCTGGAACTCACAGACATCCTCTTGTCTCTGCTTCAGGAGTGTTAAGATTAAAGGTGTGCACCACCATGCCCAGCTCTTATAAATTTCATAAGGTCTTTTGCTCTTTCTGAGTGTGGCCATGTAGGGTAAGACTGTCCTCTGTGCCATAAGGCAACACAGAACACAGGTCACTGGGTCAGACTCCAAGTTGTCAAGTTTGATTGAAACAGAGTGGGGAATTCTGATTTTTATTTTTGTCCTTTTTGTCTCTATAGGACTTCCAATTATTCTTCTGGTGTGTGACATTTTTGTAAGTTTTTCTGAGCTTTGGTTTTTGAAAGCCAAGAGTTCAGCTTCTTTCAATTCAAAGCCCATGCATTTATTTGCAACTTAAAACTGGTCCTTTGCTAACAGGTGTTACTTTAGAGATTAATAAAGTCAATTTATTACTAATTAAGTGAAATTAAAGGTAGGAGGTTAAAAATGGCAATTGGGAAGTTGGGCATGGCAGGGCATGCCTTTAATCCTTTAAGGCAGGTGGATCTCTGAGTTCCAGGCCAGCCTGGTCTACAGAGCTAGTTCTAGGACAGCTGGAGCTATACAGAGAAACCCTGTCTCACAAAACCAACCAACCAACCAACCAACCAACCAACCAACCAACCCCCTGCAAACTTAGATCCACTGTTGCTTCCAACATTTATAGGGAATTTGTTTTAAGGTTGCTTTCAACCTTTTGGCTACTTTCAGCAAACAATAATCACAACACACACACATTATACTAGTTCAGAGGATAGAAGAGTATATAACTTAAGAGTAAAGCTAAGCATTTAATTCAGGTTGTAAATGCTGATTATGTTGGACATCCAAGACACAGTAAAGTTGTTATGTTGTACTCTTTTGTTTTTTGTTTTTTTTCTCAAGACAGGGTTTCTCTGTGTAGTCCTGGCTGTTCTGGAACTCATTCTGTAGACCAGGCTGGCCTCAAACTCGGAAGGGCCTCTGCCTCTCAAGTGCTGGGATTACTCTTAAAGATAGGTTAAACTTAAACAGACAGAGCACATAGTAGGATAGCAGTTTGAGTAAGTCGTCTTAAATGCTCTCAAGGAATATTATCATCTCAGCTTCTAAGTCAAAAAAATGTTCAGTCTGTTCGCAGGCTTTTTTACACACCCTCACCCTGAAAATGTTACTACCACAGCCTGCTACTTACTATGTGGCCAAAGATTACCTTTGGACTTCTGATCCTCCTGCCTCCAACACTGGAAATGCTGACATTACAGATATGTGACACTGTGCTCAATTTCTGTGGTGCTGGGGAATGAAACCATGGCTTCATGTATGCTAGTTAAGCACTCTGTCAACTGAATCACATCCCCAGTATTTCTTCCACGAATTTTAAAACTCAGGGATTCTGAGAGTGGGAGCAGCTCAGTCATCTGTCTAGCAGGGATTTTTATGGCCCACCATGCTTTTGTGATGGTTATGAATCTGACACAGTTTAGAATCACTTGGGAATCTCAAAGAGGCATTGCCTAGATTAGGCCGGCCAGCGGGCATCTTTATGGGGGACTCTCAGCTAGTGGGAAGACCCGGTATTCCCTGGGTGAGGGATCTGGTTTATATGGGAGAAAAGATAAATAGCTGAGCACTGTGTGCAGGCAGTAACCCACTGTGTCTAGTTGTCTCAAGTTCCTGCCATCCTGATCTCCCACAAGGATGCACTATAACCTGGATTTGTGAGCCAAGTAACCCTTTTGTGTCTTAAGTTGCTTTTGTCAGGGTGTTTTATCACAGTGCCAGGAAGTGAAATTAAGATGATGTATGTGTCTGCTTCACCTAGAGACTCTAATAAAAATTCCCTAATTTCCCCTGGGTGGGGCCGGGGGTGGTTTTCTTGTTTTTTTTTTTTTTTTAATTTAAAAATATTTTTATTAGCATACTTTAACTATACATAATAATGTGTTTCATTATAGCATTTCACACATGTATCTAATATATTTTAAAATTTCATTTTATGTGTATGAGTGTTTTGCCTGCCTGTATGTCTGTGTACAAGTCTCATGCCTGGTGTCCTTGAAGGCCCGACGAGGCATCAGATCCTTGGGAACTGGAGTTACAGATGATGTGAGATGCCATGTGGGTGCTGGGAATCATACCAGAGTGTTCTGGACGAGCAGCAACTGCTCTTAACTGTGGAACCATCTCTCTAGCCCCAGTATATAAGTCTTCTTTTTAGATTTATTTATTATTATATGTAAATACACTGTAGCTGTCTTCAGACACTCCAGAAGAGGGCGTCAGATCTCATTACGGATGGCTGTGAGCCACCATGGGGTTGCTGGGATTTGAACTCAGGACCTTTGCAATAGCAGTCAGTGCTCTGAACCGCTGAGCCATCATCTCTCCAGTCCTCCCAGTATATAATTCATTTTACTCATATTCACCCATTTTCATCCTTTGTTTCTCTCTCAATTTTTCAGGCTTCACTTTCATGTCTTTTCTTTGATGACTGAACAAGTTTTATTAGGCTTGCTTACAGGAATATAGGCTACTCCACTTACTAAATGCCCTTCAGTGCCAACCATTAACTTTCAATCAATCCTCAAGGAGGGGT
>JADRCD010231549.1:0-28050 GCA_019843815.1 Montemys delectorum | reverse complement strand
GGGGCCTGGGGGACATGTGTATGCACTGTGTAGAGGTCAGAGTTCAATGCTGGATGACTTTTCTATTGCTTTTCAACCATATTGTGTATGTGGGGTTATGCCTGCATGACAGGGTGAAGTGGAAACTTAAGGGTTCTTTGGAAAGTCAGTTGTGTTGGATGGTGTTTTGCTGGGACAAACACATGAAGGAACATTTCACTGAATGAAGCAGACACAGGAGAAAGGATGTTCTGCTAAAACAAGCATGGGAAAGGACATGTGAAGAGGATTCTTTGCTAACAATACTAGTGTATCGATCCGCCTTACATTATGTAGTTGAGCTCTATTTGTTGGAACTCCTTAGAAATGCACCAAAAAACTTCTGGTGGTGTGCCTTGGATTTTTGCTGCTTCTGTGGACTTGGCAGAGTGATGTCAGCTGAGACAGCTGCACGTGCAAGACACATGCTGAGCAAGACTCCTGGAGGACTTGTGATGTTTGGAGGGCGTATAAAAAGGGCTCAAGGGACAGTGATGGAGGCTGAGCTACATGTGCTTATAGAGCTAGCTGTACAGTTCTTCACTTCACTGAGAGAGGCACAGCTGAGAACTCCTGGTGTTCTTCCTGGTCCCTCCTGCTGACTTCTGCTGAGCCTGAGGCCTAGCTGTCTCTGCTAGTTAGTGCCACCTCTGCTGATTCATGTTTGCTATCCCAACTCTACTGAACTGGACTGCTGGTGTATCCATGAAGTGTTTAGTGGTGGCTGTGAACTGAACTGCCGATTTCCAGACAACACAGAAGGGAATTGCTCCAAAGAACCTTTCTAAACAGGTCCACTTCCCCGTATTCTTCTTTCCCATTACCTCTGGTGGGTGGTGGGCTAAAAGAGAGGTTAAAGCATTTAAGAACCATCATTAAGCCGGGCAGTGGTGGCTCACGCCTTTAATCCCAGCACTAGGGAGGCAGAGGCAGGCGGATTTCTGAGTTTGAGGCCAGCCTGGTCTACAGAGTGAGTTCCAGGACAGCCAGGGCTACACAGAGAAACCCTGTCTGGAAAAAAACAAAAACCAAACCAACCAAACAAACAAAAAAGAACCATCATTAAAAATAGATTTTGAAAAAAATTAAATTTACAACAGGGTGATTGGGTAATGTGCATGTATGTGAGTATGCATACATGTGGAAGTCAGAGGTTGAACTGGGTGTCTTTCTCTGTCACTGTCCACCTTTAGTTTGAACACAGAGCTAGCTTTCTGTTTCTGATAGATTAACTGGGCAGCGCCACAGAATCTGCCCATCTCCTTTCTGTCAGCAGCAGGGTAACAAGTATATCTCACTCACTCTTCAGTGTGTTAGAGAACCGACCTCAGCAGCTAGCACTACCCACTGAGCCATCTTCCCAGCTCTCCGCCTTACTTTTTTTTTTTTTTTTTTTAAGATTTTATTTTATGTATATGAGTACACCATTGCTCCCTTCAGACACACCAGAAGAGGGCATCCAATCCCACTACAGATGGTTGTGAGCCACCATGTGGTTGCTGGGAGTTGAACTCAGGACCTTTGGAAGAGCAATCAGTGCTCCTAACTGCTGAGCCATCTCTCGAGCTCTCTCCACCTTACTTTTTAAGACCGTTTCTTACTCACCAGGAGCTGGGCTAGCCTGGCAGCCAGCAAGCTCCAAGGATGCTGGGCATCCAGATGCAGGTCCTCATGCTTGTGTGACAGCCACTGTGTTGACTGACCCATCTCTCTAGTCTCTACTTTTTATGTTTTTAAACTTCTTCTTAATTCTCTTCAGTCTTGTGACTTAATACTTCATAGCACATTTGCTGTGCCAGAGTTGTACTAAAAACTTTGCAAATATTGATTGCTTCCTAAGATGTACTTGAAGGCTACATTATGATATTTAAAACAGAATTACTGGTCACTAAAACTAATATTTAAATCACATAAAAATGTATCCTAGAAAAAAATAGTATGCTGTTGGTATAAAATATGTTACCTTGACTTACTGAACAAAGGAAGGTGATATTATTTGAGCTCTATAAATGAGATGGTCATAGAGTTGCCTTATAAGGAAAGTAAAATACACTGTGCTTAAAGCTTATTTTTTTTTTAAAACATTTTTATTATGAGATACAGCATCCTTTTTTTTTGAGACTCCTGATAGTGTACTTACATTGTGTTTTGTATATGCATACATGTATGATGCTACTGTGTATGCCTTCTCCCCTCCTGATTATTCAATTACTAGTTGCTCTCACTCTTTTTGGGTCTTGGGGGGGGGGGTGGTTTCCTTAAATATTTGGTGGTTTTTGACTGGTCACGTAAACACTAAATTGAAGGACTTGTAAATTAATTAGAAGCTTTCTGCACAAATAATCATCTGTCTGAGCCCTTAGGAATGTCAAATTGTGTTCTCTTGGGCTTGGTCATATATTCCAGAAATGGCTTTTCTTACATGTAAGAAGTTGTTGTCAACTTGTGCCTCTCTGTAAAGACTACATATAAGCCAGTCTCATGCTTGTAATTAATATTCTAGCTTGAGCCTCCTGAGTGCTGGAATTACAACTAGAAGATAGACTTATTTTATACATATTTATATCTGTGTCTGAGTAAGGATATATGTAAATGGATGGTGGGTGTGTAGGTGTGTACAGGAAGGTGCTCAACTCCGGGAGTTGTGATGCCTGCTTTGTACATAGATCTTGGGATCCAAACTGGGACCTCATGATCTGAGTAGGTGCTCTTGACCTCAGAGCTATTTCTCCAGCTCTGGAAGACATGTTTTTAAGATCTACTTTTAATTTTATGTGTATGAATGGTTGATCTGCATATATGAAAGAAAGTACACTGCACGAATGCCTGGTGCCTGCTGAAGCAAGACGAGGGTGTCACATCCCTTGGAACTGGAGTTGTGGGAGGCGGTGGCTTGCCTTTTGGGTGCTGGGAACCAAACCCAAATTCTCTACAAGATTAATAAATGCTCTTGACTGCTAAGGCATCTCTCCAGCCTCAAGATATAACTTTCTATTCCCATGTTACAGGAGCAGAGCAAGAAAGATTTTTAAAAATTGTGTTTTGCTCAGATTCAGTATCAAATAATGTCTCTCTGCCTTTGACCATTTTGTCTCATCGTCCAGAAAGGTACCTCCGAACAGTCTCTAATAGAACTGGGATTTCCTAGCCATTCAAAGTCAGGGCACAGCTGGGCAGCTTATAGCTTCTTGCCTCACCTGGGCAATGCTGCCCTTTGGACAGACCTTCACTTCAAAAAGGCTGAGTCTGCCTCTGCTTTTCTGATTTTGTGTGAAAATTATCACTCATTTACATGCTGCCCAAAGACTGAGTATTATTTTTTCATTGTCTCATTAGATTAATTTTGTATATTAATTTTATATATTTTATTTTGGGAGTTGGTGAGATGGATCCATTGATAAGAAAGAGTACTTGCTGCCAAACCTGACAACCTGCGTTTGGTCCCCAGAACACACAGAGTGGAAAGAGATCTGTCAGAGCTCCCTCTTTACCCTCTCTACGCTCCAAACTGTAAGCCAGCCCCAATTAAATGCCTTCTTTTATAAGAGTGCCTGGCTCATGGTGTCTCTTCACAGCAATACAGTCTTTAATTGACAAGAATGTCGTCATACAACTTTGAAACCCACTTTTCTGTTTAATGTGTTTAGGGGATTTTTCTGTGAGAGAACATATAAATCCAACTCTTGTTTTTAGCTATTTTGTGTTTACATATCTATGATACAGATGCACTGTTGCTCCTTAACTCTTTCCTGTTATTGGGCATTTAGGAAGGTTCTTGTTTTTGTGGCGATTACAGAATTAAGTGTAGGACCTTGCATATGCTAGTCGAGTGCTCTCCTGCTGAGCTCCAGCTCTTTCCAATGTTGTAAGAAGTATCACTGAGTATGTCTTTGTACATGCACAAACTCTTCTAGTATTGATGCTATTTTAACAGCAGTAGGTATAATATAGTGTGGTATTAATCACCTAAGATTTGTGTTAGATTCAAGAAAGCTGCATGCATATGCAAGCCATGCTTCAGGGGTTCCCAGGCCACTACTTCTCAGGTGTTTTGGTTATTTCCCAGTACTGGCATTGAGTCCAAGACTTCCTGTATGCCAAGCAAGTGCTCTAACACCAGCTCTCTTTACTGTTTGAGATAAGATCTCATTAAGTGGCCTAGGCAAGCCTCAAACTTGTGGTGATCCAGTTCTAGCTTCCAGAGCAGCTGGGATAACAGGCCTGTGCTACCACACCAAACTTCTCAGGTTTGGTAATTCAGCACTGATGTACACAGCTTAGGAGAACTCTCCCATTATTATTGCAGCTTTATTATGAACATTAGAACAGGGCCAGCAAAATGGAGCCCTTCCTGTCTGAGAGTTGCTCACCCCTAGACCCTCTCCCAGGGCCATGGCTCCCACAGGACAGACACATGCTCTGTGTGCCTGTGCCAGAGAGCTCCTCTAAGTCTTTCTAGCCACATCCCTTATTTGGATTTCATTATGTCGACATGATTAATTGGAAATTTGCCAGTCCACTTACTGACTCTAACCTTCATCCAGCCTCCCTTGGAGCTTGGGGCTGACTCAGAGCCCCATCCTCCAATCACAAGGAGACCATTTTACCTTCCATTCTGAATGTCTCTGAAGCATAAAGTCAGGTGTGGTCCACTTTGGAAACTTAAATTAAAAAAAAGTAGTAGCTCTGCCAAAATCTTAGGATTTAAAAACAAACAAAAACCCTGACAAGTTCTTTATTTATTATACAACAGTTACCAAGAAATAAAATTTTCTAGTTAAGCAGAATGCACAACTTAATTTTCATTAGACACCAACCCTCCCTAAGGGCATACTAATTTATTCTGTGCCACTAGTACAATTTTACTGTTAGTTTTCTTTTTAGAAAACTTCTATTTTTCCTGTTTTGCCAATAAAACCTTTTCACTTGCATTTTTTGAGTACTAGTGAAAACCATGTGCTTATTGTTAGCCATGTTTGTATATTTTTGAATTGCCTATTTATCAACTTTGCTCATTTTTTAGCTGATACATTTGTTTTATATTGCATTGTGGTTCACTGTCTAATGCAAATACATAGTGGGTTTTTTGCGTATACATATTTCAAATATGTCTTCTTGTACCATTGGGTTATAAAATAAGGTTTTATGAGTGGGTTCACTGTATTGCTCTTTAATAGACACAGGGTTATGAGTTTAAATTAAATTTGTGTTTATAAATTTGTTCCTATAATTGAAGAAGAAAAGATCTTTACTTTTTTCCCCTCTTCTTTTCCTTTTTTCTTAGACCAGGGTCTCACTAAGTAGCAAGTGTCCTTGGCTAGCATGGAACGTGATGTGTAGACCAGGCTGGCCTTGAAGTCATAGAGATATGTCTGTATGGCTGTTTTTGGTTTGGGTTTTTAGGTTTGTTTACTGCATAAATTATATAATGTTAAATTTCATAAATTTTCTTAATATATACAGTTATGTATGTCTCATTCTTTTGGACATTTTTGTTTATAAGAGTAAGGAAAAATTGAAAATCAAGAAGAGGCTATATATGAGAGGTTTTTACCATGGTCTGTGGATAGTATTTCTATAAATAGCTGGGTAGTATTATGTCCTTGTATAGAAATATATAGTGGAAGAGTTAATTCTTTTTTTGTTTTTTTTTTTTTTTTTTTTGGTTTTTCAAGACAGGGTTTCTCTGTGTAGCCCTGGCTGTCCTGGAACTCACTCTGTAGACCAGGCTGGCCTCGAACTCAGAAATCCGCCTGCCTCCGCCTCCCAAGTGCCAGGATTAAAGGCGTGCGCCACCACCGCCTGGCTGGGAATTCATACTTACCAATAAAATTGATACTTGGAGGCTGGAGAGGTAGGTAAGAGGTTAAGAGTGGGCACTTTCCTTGCAGAGGACCTGCGTACAGCTCCCATACCTCCATCAGGTACTTAAACTGCCTGTAACTCCATCTCTGACACCTCTGCCTCCACAGGCTCCTGTGCCCACTTGCACATACCCACATAATTAGTAAAAATGTTAAAAATATAAAATCTATCAATTTCTAATGGATTTCCTACAAATTAGAAGACTGAAGTATTTTTGGCTTAAAACTGAGAAATATATGTTGAAAGAGCTTCAATAACATTAGCAACATTTTGTTTCTCTTTATATAGGTATTGTTTCCATCTGTAGATAATCAGTTACCAAAGCATACAGATATACTCACAGTTATGTCTCCAAGTAACACTTTGCACAAGGAAGGTAATCTTCGATTTTATAAATCAGAAACCAAGGCTCTACATTATTCAGATTTTGAATGACTGGATAAATCCAGTGTTGTTTTTTCCCGTTTCACTGAGTGTTAGTTTCCCATTGCTGCTGTAAAAAATCTCAGATGTGGTAGCTTTAAACCACACACATTTGTGGTGTAATGATGCTTGTGGGCAGAAGTCTGCGGTAAGCGTCTGAGTGGGCTCAAGTCAAGGTGCTGGCAGAGTGCTTTTGGAGACCTCAGGGTAATCTTTTCTTGCTCTCCAGCTTGGAGAGGCTGCTTGCATTTCTTTCCTCATGGCCCTGTTCCCGTCCTTCACAGCTACCCATGTCAGGCCAGTTGCTTTTCACACCACCAGTTCTCTATTTTAGACTTCTACATTTTAATGTTGTCTTTTGGGGTAGGGGCTGGGAGATAATCTGATGTTTTTGTGATTCTTTTTGGAATCTTTTTTTCAGGTTTATTTTTTAAGTGCTAGCTGGAAGTAGCAGAAAGAAATCTGTATTTCTGTAGAGCTTGATGATTGTCAGGTTTTTCTTGTAAACTTTATTTTAAAACTATTTCAGTGTTGTTTTTTTTTCCCTGAATGTTTTCTAATTTTATTGAGTGTGCTGAGCTCTTTGTATATACAGATCCTGAGTATAAGATTGGATGATTTTAACCAGTACACACATGTGTCATGAACACACCATTAACATGGGGGAAGTACTTTTCCTGCCCTTCTGAGAGTCTGCTTAATGCTTTCTGTTGCTGTTGCTATAACTAGCTTTGTTGTTGGACTTCATATAAATGAAGCTATACCACATGTATTTGCTCAATTGGCCAAATGTGAAGAAGGAACAGTTAGGATGGAGAGTCATTGGGAAGGACCATGAAATCCTCTAACCTTCCACTGAAACACTGCCTGAGATTTGGGAACAAGTGAAAATACCCAGTGTATTTAACTGATGACAGACATTTAGACTTAAGTGTGTGGGTATCTCTAGTAAGAGTAATCAAAAATTCATATTTAACTTGTTTCCACTTAATCCATTCTTTAGTTTTCAGTTATTGGTTAAATTTTAGGATTTCATTAAACTTTTAGATAATTCATTGCAACAGTGGGGTATAGTGGTTGGTTCACTTTCAGGTTGTAAATCATCACAAGTGCAAATTTCAGGGAATTTTATTTTTAGGACCATGTTTCAAAGTATAGGAGAAAGTCTACTTGTTCAAGAAATATAGAAGCAACATGAGAACAAAGATTTGCATGTTAGGCATTTGTAGTTGTAGTTTGACCTGAATATTTTTAAAAGTCAGGTAGGCAATGGCAGATTTGTTTTGTAGTCTTATATGTGTATGTGAATAGAAGCCAAGGAAATATAAGTCAAATATAGTGTTTTATGTTCAATTTAGCTGATTTGAAACAAAAACTGGAACTACAGGAGATTTCAGCTTTAAACAAGAAGCAGCAGAAAAGGTAGTTCTTAGAGCCTGTGCAGGCGGGAACTGGTGAATGGGCCAGAGTAGGGGTGGAGGGTGAAGAAGATGCTCTGGAAAGGCTAAAAAGTAAAATGGGTCTTGGGTAAAGGGAATCCAGGTTGTGGTCATTTGCTTGCACTTTGTTTGCTTTGTTTTGAGACAGTCCTGCCCTGTAGCTCTGCCTGGCCTAGAGCCAGAGCAGTCCTGCTTCTCTTTCCTAACTCTGCTACCACATGCTCCTTGGACTCTCTTTTGACATACTACCCTCTAAATATAAAGAGGCACCATTCTACTTTGAAGTCAGAACTTCATTTTTCATTTTTGGAGGTTTCCATATCATATGTGGCTTATTTTTAAGAAATCCATGTTCATGTTTTCAGTGTTTTAATGACCCAGTGCAGGGAAAATTCCGCTGGAGCAGTTCCACAAAGACACTGGGATGCACATTGTATGTATGCTCTTCTGCAGGTAGTGTACCAGAAGAGGAGGGCTCCTGACAAGCTGTCAGGAGCGGTAGAGTTTCACCTGCTTTCCCAAGAGAACAAAGCTACTTCTATCATTTTCTTTCATGGGTGTGAAGAAAACAGTTTTCCTTGTTGACAGTCTTAGAGCAGTGTTCTCACCCTGTAGATCATGACTGCTTTGAGGTCAAATGACCCTTTCACAGGGGATGCATATCAGAAATTTACATTATGAGTCTATTACAGTAGCAAAATTACAGTTACAAAGTGGCAGTGAAGTAATTTTATGGCTGGGGGGGGTCACTACTACATGATGAACTGTGTTAAAGGGTCACAACATTAGGAAGGTTGAGAACCATTGTTCTAGAGGAATTGAGAAAACTGACAGATATCCTCTACAGATGTTTGTAATCTGTTAGAGCAAGTCATCGTCTGCTCTCTTCTCTTGCTGCAGCTATTTGTCTACATACCCAGTGTCTGAGGCTCAGTTTTAAATGATGTATAGCAAGGAGAGAAAATTTGAGGCAGTAGACTTCTACAGTCAGAAAAGCCTGGGACTTGAATGTTTTCTCCATGGTCAATTTTAAGTGAGTTACAGTACAAAGATTAACTAAGTCCTAGGCTGTTCTGACTGTAGAAGTCTACTGCTTAATCTCTGAGATGTATCATATTTTTATTGCTGTGTGTAAGCAAAAAAAAACCAACCAAACAAACAAAAAACAAACCAAAAACAACAACAACAACAAAAAACTCAGTGCCGGGCAGTGGTGGTGCATACTTTTAATCCCAGCACTTGGGAGGCAGAGGCAGAAGGATTTCTGAGTTCGAGGCTAGCCTGGTCTACAGAATGAGTTCTAGGACAGCCAGGGCTATACAGAGAAACCCTGTGGGGGTGGGGGGGACCTCATTTACTACTGCAATGCTTAGGTAGACTTTAGGCATCTGAATATAAAGATGAAGAAAGATTGTTGTCCACAGGAAAAACGTGCTTACTAAATAAATAGCCTTGGAAAGAAATTGTTTTAACATAAAAAAGTGCTATGTATTTTGTTTATATTCAATAACTTTATTACTGTGTGTGTGCATGAAGAGAAAAGACAGAAGGTAATACCCATTTATTACTAATGCTTCTAGAACTTAGTTTATTCCCAGGTTTGTCTGTATCCCATCCCAGCTGTGTATCCTGAGCAAGATGGAATTGGGATGGCATCATTGAAAAATTTGTAGAAGACTGGCTTCCTAAAATTCTCTGGAGAGGTGAATCCTGTAGCCACACAAATTTGTAACTTACTAAAGCTCTTCAATAAAGAAATAATATAGTTAACTCATTTTATGACAGTATTTCCCAAATTAATTTTGTAGTTTCTTTCTTTCTTTCTTTCTTTCTTTCTTTCTTTCTTTCTTTCTTTCTGTGGCTTACATTTTAATGATGGTGGAGAATCAGAGCTGGACCCTATTCCAACAGTTTCTGTTTGAGTAAATTTGGGGTGGACTGGGATTTTGCATTTTGGACAAGTTTGCTGTTATATCATGCTTCCTTGAGGTATGAATTCCTGGCACAGTGACAGACTGTCATCTTAGTATTTCCCTGTCAGAAGGTGTTGTGAATGAGAATAGTCTCCATAGGCTCATATGTTTGAACACTTGGGTCCTAGTAGGTAGAACTGCTTGGGAAGGATTAGGAGATGTGGTTTTGTTCAAAGACGTGTGTCTCTGGGGTTGGGTTTTGAGGATTCCAAAAACTTACCATTTCCAGGAAGCTCCCCCTGATTCCTAGTTGCGTTAGAATGTTAAGCTGTCAGCTACTGTCTCATACCATGCCTGCCTGCTGCCGTGTTCTTCATCATGGTGGTCATGGAGTCCAACCCTCTGGAACTGTGAGCCACCAGATTGACATGCCTTGGTAAAACTGTTTTGTTCCAGCAATAAAAAAGTAACTGTAAGACAGTACCTTGAAATTCGGAAAGCTAGGTGTGGCCACACCTATCTTGAGAGGTTTAGGCATGCATTCCAAGACTATGTCTCATAGACACAAAATTAGGAAATAAACTTTTTTTTTTTTTAATGTAGAGGCCTAGGGCAGGTGATCTGAATTAACATAGTTACCCCTGATAGCATTATTTCCCCCTTTTAAGTCTTTGCTAGCCCTGTAACCTTCAGTTTAGTTCTCTGCTTGAAAGTGATGAAACCTATTTGGAAAAGGTTATAGTTAAGGATTAAATGATGTATTACCACAGTATAGGGCACCTCGCCTTCTAGTTACAGCTTTACTAATCAGATATTAAATCAAGGGGCCAGATTGCATTCTTTAGTTGGAAACTTATTAGAAATGTGGAATCTCAGGCCACACCTCAGACTGACTGCTGTAAGTCTAAATTTTGAGAATGTCCAATAGGCTTGTATACACTTTGCCTTGTGAAGAGTACCAGTGTAACTTACATGCTGGGGAAAAAGCAACTCATGGTTAGTGCAGTATGTGAATTACTTTGATCCATTTTATAAACTGTCTGTTTTCCATGTCTATGATGTTATCAACTAGAATATATACTATTTATTTTAGAGCCCGTAGTACTTTGACTTTATCTTTCTTGGTGTTCCCTAACTGTAAAACAATGCTATTGTTAAATCTTGAAATAACACATAAAAATGAAAAGTGCCTGGAGATGTATTTTCTGAGATAAATAGCACTAAAACTGTGACAGCTCTAGTATACACACACACATACACACACCCACACACACACATACTCACACTTTTTTTTTGATTCCTTCTTTATCCCTCATTTCCTACCTACCAGGTGCTTGCTTGATTCATTGTACAGTATATACATGGATTTAATAATACACAAATATATAGAGGTTTTGTGCTCATTGTTTTACAGAACTGATATTATGATATAGACCCTCATCAGCATCTTATTTGTCTTACTTTACTCCTACAAAGTTTGTTTAAAGCTTTTTGCTTACTTTTTTTTTAATGTGTATGTATGTGCCTTGTATGTATATGTACCACATGCAATGCTCTCAGCCGAGAGAGGGCATCAGATCTCTTAGAATTAGACTAACAGATGATTGTGAGCCACCTAATGTGGGTGCTGGGAACTGAAGGTTGGTCCTCTACAAGAGCACAAAGGCTCCTAACTGCTGAGCAGTATCTTCAGCCCTTCATGTTCATTTTAAAAACCGTATGATATTCCATGGTAAGGAAATTAGACACATTTCATAATTTTTTACTGGTGATCAGGTTGTTCATGTACTCTAATATACTGATGGCTATCATCTCTAAAGGACTTCTGGATAGGACAATTTTAATTACTTGTATTGCAAAATGGATTTTTTTATATAGGAAAAGTACAGCCCCTTCCCCCTCTCTTTCTATCTATCTAAATAGAAATGAATTTTCATTTACCATTAACTGCTGAGAAACTGACCATTTGTGGTTTGGTAACATTCCTTTGGTGTGTCTCCTGTGGTAAGCATAGTTTTCCTAAAGTTTATATTTTTTTGCTCAAGGGCACATCCTAGCACAGATGTTAGACAGAAGGCTTTGTTTTTGTTTTTTTTTTTTTTTTTTTTTAAATTAGGTATTTTCTTTATTTACATGTACATTTTCCCTTTCCCATTTTCTCCTCCAAAACAAACAAACGAACAAACAAACAAACACAAGAACAAACCCCTTTTGCCTCCCCCCTCCCAATGCCTGTCCCCCCACCCTCTCCCACTTATTGGCCCTGGCATTCCCCTACACTGGGGCACAGAACCTTCACAAGGCCGAGGTCCTTTACTCCTATTGATGATCGAATTTGCAATCCTCTACTATATACATGCTGCCAGAACATTCAGTCCCACCCTGTATAGTCCTTGATTGGAGTTAGAGAAGGCTTTGGTTTTAAATGCTATGTCCCTGTTATCTTTAAGTAGCTTGACTGTTTCCGTAGTGATATGTTACACTCAATAAATGTGCCATGGTTGCTGGTTGGTTTTGCACTATAAACCATACTTTGGGAACATTTGGAGATGTGGTTTTGGATGTACATGTGCTCTGGCAGTGGTCTTCACACTTTTTTCAAATACTCAAAAGTAATTTTTAATGCTGCCCTTTTGGACTTGGTTTGTAGGCACCATGCTGGATGCCCTGCACGCAGTTCCCAGCACTGAGTCAAAACAACTCGATTGACTTACAGTGTTTACATTTCATGTTTTGTCACAATTGAGCATTCAATAGATATAAATGTCAGGTCTATTATAAATACTAGTCTCTTAAAAATACCCTTTTAAGAGGGTGGAGAGATGGCGTAGCGGTTAAGAACACTGGATGCGCTTCCTAAAGATCCAGGTTCAGTTCTCAGCACCTACCTGGCATTCACAATTATCTATAACTCCAGTTCCAGGAGATCTGACATTCTCACACAGACATACATTCAGGCAAAACACCAATGCACATAAAATGAAAAGAAATCATTAAAAATATTTTTAAAAATACTCTTCTAAATATGTCCAAATATAAATAATATTATTATATATGACTTCATGTATTTTAAATTTTATTAAAATTTTTAATTGCTTTCAGGTTCTACCTAGTAAACATTAATTGCTATTTTAATAATACACAGGTAATTAAAAGTAAAATTGAATTGTTCAAAATTTAATATATACTTATCATAAATAGGATTTTATTGTGAATGCATTTTTGTTTCCCCTGTTTGGGGGATAGAATCCAAGGCCTCATGAATGTGTTTCTTAATGCTACAGGCTAAGGGATGTACTGATGGGGTGATTTGATTAAAGAAGATGTCAGAATGTCCAGTGCTTCTTCGGTGTCTGGTATTTTTGTTGCTGTTTTATTCTGTTGTTTCTGTCTTGTGTATTAAAACAATTGTAATGAGTGAAAGACACAGCTTTCTTTATAAAGTGGAAGAAGAACAAATGAAATGGGAACTGGATGGAACCTGGATCATTTCCATACTCTGAAATCCATGTGAGGAGGAGACAACTATTAGATTGTATGCTTTTTAATTGATAACCTGAAAAAAATTTAGGTCCTTTCAGCTGTAATCCGATCTTTCACTTTACCGGATCAGTTTATCAATTTAAAACGCTGTGAGCAGTGAGTAGTTTACCCAGTCATTCCACGCTCTCATATTTTTTCTTTTCTCAAATTTCCTAATCCTTATGATATTCTAATTTGCTTTTTGTTACTGTAATAGACTACCAAGTGAAAGCAACTTGGAAAGAAAGGGTTTCTACTTTCAGGTTACAATCCATCCTTGAAGGGAGGTCAGTGTGGGAACTCAGGGGAGGAGCTTAGAGCACCATAGAGGAGCATTGCTTACTGGCCAGCTTTCCTTGGCTCATGTGCAGCCTGCTTTCTTAGACAGCCCAGGATCATTTGCTTAGGGGTGGCACTATCTACAGCAGGCTTTGCACACCTACATCAATTCAGATTCAAGAATGTTCCACAGACTGCTTTTAAGCCAGTTCAATCAAAGCAGTACCCAGTTGAAACTGTGGCAGATTGACAGTTATCTCTCTCTCAACATGGTGTTACTATGTGGCCCAGAGTGGGTTTGAACCTATGATCCTCTAGCTCAGCTTTTTGAGTCCTGTGTTTGTACATGCTTGCCATCATAGCTGGTTGACTGCTTATAATTTATTTTTCCATGATTCCATGGTCCTTCTCTTCATGTCTTTCTACTAGATTGTTAGTATTTTACTTAGTGATTCACAGAGTTTCTAAATGTATTCTGTTGTTTTTTGTTATGTAAGTTCCAAATATCTTTTGAGTTTAATGCTTTTTTCCTCTTATAAGGAAAATATACATAAAAGTATCATAAAAATCCTTATCACACACATTCAGTGTTTATGAATCTGTTATTTGATCCACCCCACCCTTAAGCAAGTCCCAGACATGTCATTTCCAATGTGGACATAGTCATTTATTTAATGTTAGTTTTCTTTCCCTTGTCTTTAGATGTCTCCTTTCTCCTCAGTCTGAAAGAGCCTCTTAGTGACTAAAATGTAAACATGGTAATTTGCCTTTCATGCTCAGATTTAACTGTACCTGGGACTTATTTTTGTACAAGATGCAAGGTAGGGTTCAGTCTTTTTAAAACTTGTCTGCATTTTTATACCCAGTTGTAGTAGCACCATTTATCAATCATCTTTAGTGCAACCATTTTATGAAATAAATGTCTTCTTTTCCTGAAGCTTGGGACACTTGGAACACTTGATGTCAGTGTTTCTGGCAGAGTGTATCCCATAGACCAGCAGAGTCATCATCACTTGGCCATATGCAGATTATTGCCACCCCTCCACACACACACTGAAAACATAGGGCAGGACAGCACAGTCTGTTGCAATAGAGCATCATGTGGTTCTGATATATGCTTAAGTATAGGAATGTCAGTGTAATGACAGATGTTAGGCCATGAAAGAATTATAAATCCAGCTTCAAAAACTGCAGGTACCTGTTTGGTTTCCATCTTGTTTTCAGGCCCAGGAATGTGTGACACACTTGCCAGCTCATTTGATGTTATTTTTTAATTTTGGGTATTGAATTAATTTCTATCAGAAGGACAGGTCCAAGTACCAATTATACTATATTTCTCAGATAGCTTATTCTGTTGACTTGAGTAGATTTTTTTTCTAGCTTTCTGTTTAGGAAAATGCAAACTGTTTGTATGACAGCATTGTCAACCTGTGTGTTGTGCTATTGGGAACATTTATATAAATTAGCACCTTTTTAAGAGATTGAGAACAATTATGACTCCCCCACACTGCCCAGCCAGGGTTTCTCTGTCTGTCCTAGACTCACTCGGTAGACCAGGCTCAGTGATTCTCTTGCCTCTGCCTCCTGAGTACTGGAATTAAAGGCATGTGCCACCATTGCTCGGCTATGACTTTCTTGCATACTCAGAAGTAACAGGAAGATGAGGGAAAAATGCAGAAGGCAGACATCCACTGTAATGTCTTACACACACTTACTACATTTAATGCAGCTTGTTATGTGGCTGCTGGGGATCAGACTCCTGACTTTATGCTGTGTTTCTGTGCAGCAGGGTCCTTACTCACTGAGAAGCCAGTCCAGCCTTCAGCCTTTGATCCTTGTGCTTCCACCTCTCCAAGTGCTGGGATTACTGGTGTGCACACTGTCCCATTTGTGTTTCAAACAAACAAATAATACATACATAAACAAATACATAAATATATAACTTGAATGTTGTTATTTTATAGTTATATATAAATAAGCTCACTAATTTTGTGCAGCCTTTTTAGTTTCACACATTTGACCTGTCATGAGGTAAGGTGTGAATTTTTTTTTTTAAAACTTGGATTAAGTACTTTCAAAGTTTCGGATTTTGCTTCTGGTTTTGCTTTTTGAGGCAAGGTCTTATAATCCAATTGCAAGATAACAAGAGACTGGCTTTGAACTCCTGATTCCCCTGCTTCTGCTTCCTGAGTGCTAGGGTTTCAGGCATACACCACTACACCTGACACACTTTGGATTTTGGAGTAGGAGTGCTCAATCTGTATCTATTCTTGGAGGTTATTGTCACTGTTATATCTGTTTGGTGGAACTACTTTATTAAGAATGTGCTACTGTGTTACTACCTATCTCTTTGAGACTGTATAGTGTGGTAGTTTGGCAACTTGTAATCACATGCATTAGAGCAGCTGGTATCTATCTACCAGAATGCTGCTTGATATAGCATCTTGCTTTGAGATACCATTTATTTACCATTCTAGCAAATGTGCTTAGGCAGTTCCATGATAATATGAAACTATTTAATTTTCTTCAAATGTTTCAAAGGGTACTTTAAAATTAGAGAGAATGCACCTTGTTTCATTTTTTGCTAACTTGTTCTTTTAGTTTTTTGTACTCTGATTGGAAATTAGAGCCTTGAGCACAACTGGCAAATGTGTAACCACTGAATTGTCAGTATCTTGGTCTTTTGAGACAGTGTCTTACTCTGAAATTGAAATGTTCTTGCCTGCCACTATCTCCTAAATACCTAGATTAGGAGTGTGTACAGTACGAAACTTTATACTTTTTTTTTTTTTTTAATTTGGTGCTGGAGGTTGAACTCATTGCTAATAGGCTAACATGCTAACTAGGCTTTCTACCCTGGCTACATATAACTCCTTAGTCTTTAAAACATATGTTATTTAAAGGGATCTTTAAAAAATCCTTTCTTATACCAAATAGCCACCCCCAATTTACCTTTCTTATATCATTAGAATTCATTGGAACAAGAGGGAATATACTTTTAAAAATAATGAACATATTATATGTGTGCTTTTAAGTCATTTGAACTTTGTAAGCATTTCATCTCAACAAAAATAATGATGATAGTAATAATAAAGTTAGGTGAAGTAGAGAAACATTTTAGCAAAATGTTTTTGGCTTGAAGTAAAATCTGTTTAAATGAAAGCTAATATCCTATCAAATGTATTAAATTCTCTATCAACAATTTATGTTAAGTGCCAGGTGTGAAAGGTGGCAATGTAAAAGAGACATGGCTGGAAGTAACAAAGTTCCCGAAGCAGCCTTCTGTGGTGTGAGATACAGACAAACAAGTGGATTAGGTATTGTGACCTTTCACTATTTTTCAAGATAATGGTTAGTTATCAGCCACACCAGTAAATAATAAAGGTATTTATTTTGCTCAGTGAAATGTTGAACAGCTATTTCAGCTGTGTAGAACTATTGTGGATAGCATTGACTTTGCTGAAGTACTGGAGAGAGAAGTGAGGAAGCAGTGTGTTGCTGGGCTCCTTTGATTACTGTGATTGCACACACCATGTCAGGACAGCTGTTGGCCTTCCTTTGTTGCCTTCCCACATCGTTTCTCTGGGATAGCTTAGTAAGCTGTATTTCCAAGTGAGGAAAATAGGACTGAGAAACAAAGGGACACAACTAGTTCCCGGCCTTGCAGGAAAGTGGATGACTGCTCCCTCCTGTTTATTTGCTGTATTATTTATTCTGGGTGCCTAAATTTGATGCTACTGAGCTGCCACTTATCCTTAGTATTGATTGGGTTTTCCCTCTTTTTTTTTCCCTCCTACTCTGCTACCCCTAGTCCTTCTGGAACCTGTAGTGTATTGGTAAGTATTTAAATAAGACTTACAAAGTTTTTGACCTAGTGAGGATCTTTTTACCCTCACTCATCTTGGCGAAAACTTTGCGGACTCCAGCTGGTCTCTGTGGTTTTGCAGGTTTCATTGTTGCCTTGTTTGTGTGTAGGCTGATAAAACTTCTGTTTTGAGGTACCCTTGTCCTTGCATGTTGTGTCAAGAGGCATTTGTTGTTTGTGTTTCATAGTATGTTTTTCTTGGAGCTTGCATTACCTCCCCTTTTTCTTTTTTTGTGTTTTATTTGGGGACTCAGTCAAGGAGGGAGGTAAAGGTTGTACTGGTGTTCTCACTACTGTATTTTTGCTGCAGTACTGGGAAGGTAGGTCTCTGTTGAGTGGGCGACACACAAAGCACAGTAGTAGCTAGTGTTTTTGAGCTTTAGAGTCAGTCTGAGTCTGCTAACCACACTTTTATTTGTTTTGTTTTTTGAGACAGGGGTTTTCTGTGTAGCCCTGGCAGTCCTGGACTTCCTCTATAAACCAGGCTGGCCTTGAACTCAGAGATCTGTCTGCCTCTGCCTCCTAACTTCTGGGACAAAAGGGGTGCACCACCTCCTGGAGATTAATGATACTTTTGAAAAGACTTTGACTGGTATCTCTGGTAAATTTTTTGCCAAATTCTGTGTTGCATTATAACTCATTTAAATGTGAAAAAAATCATATGCTATGTTATTAAGCAATTCAGATTGTTACTTACTAATTATCTTGAAATTACAATGATTGAGTTAATATTTAAGTCGTGTTGAATATCATAGTATGTAATATATGTTTAAATATGTTGGGCTGGAGAGATAGCTCGACAGTTAAGAATACTGGTTGTTCTTCCAGAGGATCCACATTCAGTTCTCAGTACCCACATGGCAGCTCACAACTATTTGTCCCTCCAGTCCCTGGGGATCTGATACTCTCACAAAGATATACAGGCATGCAAAATACCATGTATATAACTCAAAAATAAAATCACATAAAAATGTAAATGTAGATTAGAGTTGAAGGAGTAAATGGACAAAGGAAGTCTTTGTACAATGAGTAAAAAGTGTGTGTGCCATACAGGGGAGAGATGAGAATAAATTTGTACAAGAGTTTGTGGGTGAGGGGAGCAGCCTTGGTAGCAGGGATCTCTCATGGCATTTCAGCAGATAGCAGACTCCTGTTGGGGTAGTCCAGGAGGTAACACACTTCAAGAAAAATGGTTAAAATGGTTAAATGTGACATACTTAGGAGGGCAAATGTACCGTTGTGGGGAAGTGCTTGAGCATAGACAGTACCGTGGGAAGGGAGCACTACCCTAGGCCTGACTGCACACTTGTCCTCAGCCTTGCTGAGACTGGGGACCTTTTAGTCACATTCACTGTAACTCACAGCATGCCAAAACCAAACCTTTTTTGAAGAGATTTTCCTAGGCTCCCTTTTGGAAACAGGAATCCTGCGCAGCTAATAATTTGTAGGATACAGACTTTCAGGAGAGTGCCACATAGCAAATGTTTTTGTCTGTCTCCTCTCTCGCTGATAAGTGAGCAATAGAAAATAAATAAAGAGTAAAACTGCCAGTGTGTACTGAAATGTCAGTTTCCTATACTTTCAGTGTGTCGCATTATTCTTTATTCAGCCATTTACAAGTGGAAAGGTTTTCCTTGACACAGTTGCTGTACAAAAACAAATTGTTATCCAAGTGCATTTTCCCTTACAAGAAACTTTGAGGGAGATATAGTAAGGAGACTGAGATGCTAGTTCTCCTGATCCCTACAGGTCATATGCCTTATGGTTATTATAGTGATGGTATATTTTATTCTTCTGTTCGAGTTTGGGGACCCAAAAGACAAAACAAACAAACAAGAAACCACTGGCCAGTACAGTATATCAGGGTAAATTCCCAGAAGAACAGTCTCTCTAGGAAGGTGATTAACACATACCAATAGGTTCCAGAGGTTAGTCCCCATAGGAGAGAAAGCTATCAGGTTTTGTCAGACGTAAGTACATATGTGTTAGGTAGTAGAGTTGGAGATCACTGAGAACGATGGTAAACCCTCTTTAAGAGTACACTGTAAAGATTTCCTGTGTTGTTCCCATTTGATAAAAACAGCTATATTTTTTTGATGAGTTAGGGAGGATTCATACTACAGACATTAACCAGGAGATTGTTTGCCTCATTATGTTGCTTTTTCAAGACCTCACATTCCTGTAGGTGAGTGGAATGTGAGATCATTTAATATATGGCTTACCTGTAAACTTCAGTATAAGCCACCAGCTACTGACCACCAAATAGTTAACATTTACATTAAGAAAGTACAAGGCTTGGAATTTTTTCTGTGTAGTCCTGCAGTGTCTACCATCCCCTACTTCCTCCAGTAGGAAAGTATCTAGACTTGTGTTGTACATCTTTTGTTGCTTTTGATTCAGGCTGTATCTTGACAGCATGGTAAAATCTCCATCTTGGAGAAAATGAGTGATGAGCACAGTACACCATTTAAAATGTCAGTTATCTGTTCAGAGCTGCTTTTGTTAATGTCTGAGCAAGGTGGAAGGATATTCTGGAGAGAGGGCCTGTTTGTTCATTCAGTAATACCAAACCCTTGCTTTGGCATAGCTTTGTGAAGGAAATGGGTATTTTGCTGTGAAACAAGGTATGTTTTAAGATCATTGTCTTCTTAGTTACAATTACTTAATATTTTATTTTTGAAGTCTTAAAGGCATTTATTTGGTAGCTTAAATAAGGCTGTAGTTGCCCCCGTAGTTCTTGATAAGTTTTAAATCTATTGAATTTATTACCTGGTCACACCATGCTAAAAGCAATAGTTCTTTGTAGTTTAAGAGAGTTAAGATTTGAGATAATTTCAGCAGAATCTTCAGTAGATGTTTATTTAATGGGGATCCAGTAATGGGAGTTTGTCAGACAGAAACTAAAGTAACAGGTGAAAACAGTTAGAGCCCAGGGGCCTGTGCTCAACTTGGTACTCTGATTCTGGGCTTGCTTTTAGTCTTTGGTCACATATTTTCTGAAACTGAAAAGAATTGGTAATAAGAAGCAAATTATTCTGGGATATTGGGCTTAAAAGAGGAGAGCTTTAGCCATGGCTGGTACAGATTTAGAGTGTGTTGTTCTAAGCCAAAAAGTATAAATAATGGTGACAGTGGTTAGCATTCTGTGTTGTAATTACATTAATCCCATATATGTTCTGACTTTCTGTCTTGGCATGTGATCTCTTTTGCACATGTTCCTGTTGCCTGAGGCCTGTAACATAAATTGGTACATTCTAAAGAAGAGGAAAGTGTTGTTTAATCCAGTTTAGAGGGCTACGTATCCAAGAATCTGAAGGCCCCATCTTTTTGCCTTTGGTGAAAGTCTCATGTTGGCTGTACCACAGTGGGAGTAGTCTGTATCGGCATCCTTGGGCAAAGCAGGAGCCTATAGGGAGTCAAGGACTAATTAATACATTTGTTCTTGCAGAAACTGGTACCATTCTTTGAGAATTACACACACACTGGGCCCCACCCCTTAAAATGTCTACCACCTCTCAACACAGCCAAGCTCAGGAACAGGTTTCCAGAACATAAACAGTTGCAGTGGGTGGAAACACTCAAATAAAGCATTTCCTGAATTGTTGTTTTGTTTGTTTTCCTCTTTCTGTCCCTAGCTCACTGTCCTTCATTACTAGTTATGGGGGACCATTTCAAGGCATTGATCTTTGTTTCCTTACTGGGGTACTTTCTCAAAAATGTTTGCATTGTCTCCTGGGGTTTGATTTGATTCCTGTGGAGCTGGCCTGTCCCCAACCATTTTTGACTTTTCAACCATTCCACTTCACTTTTGTTTCTGTTCCCCTTTTCTGTTGTGGGCTTGATGAGAGCAGTTGTATTTCACTGGACATTTTCCCATAAGATACATGAATTCACTCACAGATTAAAAAAGAAGAAAAGAAATCCCACTCTGTTCATTTTCTGTGTTGGTCAAGGCAGCTATTGCTTTCTAATCAGCTGTGGTTTTCAATATCAGTTTTTTCTACACAAAGTAGTACAATGACAGGGAAGAGCATCCGTGCTTATGACCCACTCCTGAAGTTTTTTGGTTTTTTTTTTTCCTGAAGTTTTATAGTCATTCTAGTCTCCAGATTACTAGGCTTCAGACACATAGACAGACAGGCATGCATACGTAGGTGGGGGGGGGTGTCACAAATATGATGATCTTGACAATGAAAAAGCCACGCTGTTGGCTCGGTGACTGTTGGAAACTGAGGGTGAGGATAGGGAGAGAGTGTGTTGTTTGTTAAAGTATGAATTGTAAATAAGCAAAGGGTAGAATTCTTACTGCAGTGGCTTCTCTATAAAGGGAGATTGGATGCTCCTGTAGGACCATTTCCATCCTCACAACCTTGAGCATGAAGTGGGAGTGGTTTACAGTAGCTAGCTTCTTTTGGACAGCACAGGGTAAAGTCAGAGAGTGTCTGCTCCTCTGCCCTGGCTTTGTTCTCAGGAAGAGGGTGGGGTGTTGGGGATGGGGAGTGATTGTTGTTTAAAAACAGAAACTTAAGCTGTTGTAAGACATTTAGTGAATCCTTTCAGTATCCTTCAGTCGAAACAACCAGCAAATTCTTGGTTGACCTCTCACTCAGATACTTGAATGCTTATTACTGTGTGTCAGAAAGTACTATTAATGACTTTTGGACTGCACAAAATAGGTCACCTAAACTTTGCTTCATTCATTTCCTGTTTCCATTATCTTCAAAAGTAATGATTTTATAAAGACTGCTTGAAAAAAATGAACAAAGACTTATCAGACACAATCAGACAATAGAAAACATTGATTTTCCTTAATGGGCTTAAAACGTGGACCCACATGAAACACATTTTCCAAGATTCTCTGTTATGCAGCACTCTCTGTTGACATGAGTTATGTATGTTCCTTCACGACCGCTTTGGATGATTCATTTAGAGAATCTTTAGACTAGAAAGCACTGTTGAACAAGGTTACAATGTAGCAAGCAACCTTGTTTTGGAATGTATTTTGCTACATTGTACAGTTAGTTCTTCTCTGCTCTGGTGTTTTCATTTCACATATTTTGTTCTTCATAGAAGTAGAGTTCAGTGCAGGAGATTTCATTTGCTGTTTTCTCCACTGACCTCTTGAGCTGAAGTTATTCCCGTTAGAAAATCAGGGTAGTTTAGGTGATCTGTGTCTTGTCCTGACTTAGAAGGTTGTTTATCTTGAATTTCTGGGAGAATTTCTTCTTAGCAGTTAATCCTACACATGCCTACCATTTAATAGGTCTCCCTAGCAGCTAAAATGGCTGTCTTCGCAGATTAGACTTTGGAACTTTAGCTGTGCATTATAAAACTTGTTTGCTTACAGAAATTGATTAATTTTTCTTCTTATTGGTATGTTTGAAACAGGTTTTGCTTATAAATAAATTTGGAAAATTGTGAGCTGTTCAGGACTTGACTGCTTGTGATTATGATTAGCTAGTAGTTAGAGTAATTTGTTCTGCCTCTTAATTTTGCTGCTATTTCCTCTGTAGAATTGAAGCCAAGGTGATTTAGATATTCAATGTTGTCTGTAGGTCTAGGTGGGAGAGGAATTGGGGATAGAATATATAAGGATATATAACTTTTGCCTCACAGAGGGTGCCACACTTGAGAGAGATCTACATAGAAGCAGTGATGTCACATAGAGTGAATATGCATGCTGTTGGGTTCACAGGGTGCGCAGATAATGAGGTAAGGACCTCCAAAGTCATAAACCAAAAGCAACTTTATTCACTGGGGGGTGGGGGATACTTCTAACTGGTTTAGGGTCGTCGTCAGGCTGGGAGCTGACACAACAACCTTGAAAGGGCAAAAGCAGTCTTCTTGTGAAGCATAAACCATATTCGGGGGATAATACAGAAGGAATTGGTTAAGTTGAGGGTTATTCTGGAGCCCAGGGTATGTTGAATAGCAGGGTGGTAGTACAGGCTCAAGGCTGTTCTAAGGCAGCCTTCTTAATTCAAGCCTTCTGGGGCTCTTGCAGGCCCGGTGGTTTTACTGAAACTGTAAAGAAGATAGGGCTGGAGGAGATATATGCAGTAAGAAGGGGTAACAGACCAGTGCCTGGAATTACTTTGGGCTCTTTGTGCCCCCGCTCTGAGTTGTAACTGAATCAAATCCTTGATTCGTCTGTTTTCTCAAGTTCCGAGTCATCGGCCAAGGGGGGGGGGCGGGGACTATTACGTTTTACTGCCAAAATGTGGGCCTAGACAAATCAGAGGAGGGCATTTATGGGCAGGACCCACAAGTTGGGGCAAGGAGTCGAGAGAGTAATGGTTCTGTCATTGCTGAAACTAGGGTAGTGATCCAGGGGACCATGAAGAGGGACTGGAATTAACTAGCAAATGGGGGGTAGGAATAGTGGGGCTAAGGAAGGGAGGACCAATGAAATGTTGGGTTTTGAGTGTTATCTTTAATGGGTCTTGAGGGTTGGGTCTTCCATCAGGAACAGGCTTGATATGAGAGTGGTGAATCCAAGTTTTGATCTTTTCAGCATGGGCCTAGTAGGGTTTGCTTTTTGACTTAGCATTTAAGCCTGTTAGGTGGGACAGTAAACATCGTATCCTCTCTGTAACTACTTCTAGTTGACCTTAGGTTAGTTGTCATTGGGCACTAGGAAGTCTAAAATGATAGGCCAAGGCTGGGCAGTGGGGCATTTGTCAGAAGCATCTGATTGGCTGATCCTGTTGGAAGACAGGGAGCAATCACATTGGCTGGCCTGGTTTACATCAGCTTTCAGCAAGTTCAGAGATCCGAAGCTTGCAGTCTTAGGAGATTCCTGGATGGAGTCTGTCATCCAGCTGAAAATCTGCTGAGACAAATACAGAGTAGGGACAGAAGTTAAAACTGTCTAGTAATTGGATGGATGTAAGGAATCCCAAGACCAAGGGGGAAAAAAATCCCATTTTCAAGAACAGGCGGGTGTACTCATCTGGAGTCTGTTTGATTTGTAGCAGGTGGCTCCAAGTCTTAATGACTTTTTGATTCCCTGAAGTTTTTGTGAATTATAGTTTACAAAAGGATGTACATTAGTAGAAAAAGTAGTTAACAGGTATCTGTTAGACAACAGAAGTCCTGCCATTAGGACCTAGTAAAAGCTATTAGGTTTGGGTTAAAAGGCATGGAATATTCTTTTCTCAGTCAGAGGGCTGGATACACAGATTGAAAAGAGACATTTTTAGCATAAGAAGAAGCACCTTTGAGTCTACATTTAGGAGACAACCAAAGGAAATTTAAAGTCGTGAGCTTGTAACTGAATTGTAAGCAGCCAGTGATTTACTAGCTTATCAGAATCCCACTGGACAATGTTAAAATTCTGAACTTTGAAGTCTTAGTATTAACAGTAGCATGGGGGGGGGGAGATATAAAACACCCCCTTTTATATACCTTAAATCATTTTTATACCTCTACAAGTTGCAGTTATATACCTTATAATACTTTCTTAGACCTGCCAGTCTTTATAACTTGCATTTTCCAACCATAAAACACCCTTTTAGACTCTCCAATGTTAATAACCTGAATTTATAAACCTTAAAACTTTTTCCATCTGAAATCAATTTTCTATCATCTAAGTTTTTTCACGTCCTCTAACTAGACTTCATCACTTGCATTTCCAATCTCAATGACTTTCCCAGACTTTCACTGTCTTAGACGCTTTCATATCCTCAGACCTTACATAAACTTTTCCTATCTAGTACTTCACCATGAGACACAGGTGGTTGATTATTGAGAGCAGTCATTTAATATGAAGCCTGTAAGGCAAACCTGTTTGCTTTTTTAAATAAGAGACATAGTATTTCTCTCTCCAGTTCCCTCTCCCCCCCTCCCCCCCCCCTCCCCCTCCCCCTCCCCCCCATGAACTGACTAATGAACTAACAGTGGTGGATTACCTTGAGGTAAGGAGCTGTTTGCCTGTGGTCTAGCTGCTAAGCTACAGGCAGCTTTGCTGGCAATGTAATCAAAGACTTGAGAAGGATAAATTATACTGTAAATGGCCTGTGTGTCATTTAAAATAACAGACTTACTCATTACCCAGATAGCCACCCCATTAGGTTCCTGCGATGTCAATAAGTGTTGGGGACACAGGTCCCAGGGCAGGATCAGTTTTCAGCTATCAAGCCCCACAAATCTGAGAGGCTTTCCTGTAGAGGAAGAACTTGGGAGGAGAGATCACCTCACCTTGTCTTAAGCCACATGTGGCAGTCAGTTCTCCAGTGTCATCTGTTCAGTTTAAACCAGACCCTGGCAACAGGCAAAGCATTGACACAGTTATGCCAGTAGTTAGCATACCACAGTCCAGATAGTATCCTCTGTTGTTGGTCCTTCTCTTACTGGGGACCTTGGGGGAATCACTCTTAGGATTTGGGAGTCTCTGTCATAGTAAGCTTAAACATATCAAATGCCATAGTCAGTAGATTTCTGACAGGTTTGAGGTTTAGTACAAACTTAGCATATCTGAATCTTGGTCTATCCTTAGTTATCTGTTTTAAACTGTACTTTACAAACAGGAGACTAAGCCGGGCGGTGGCACACGCCTTTAATCTCAGCACTTGGGAGGCAGAGGCAGGTGGATTTCTGAGTTCCAGGCCAGCCTGGTCTACAGAGTGTTTTCCAGGACAGCCAGGGCTAGACAGAAACCCTAGACAGAGAAAACAACAACAACAAAAAACCAAACAGGAGACTAAATAAAATTTAATATTGTAATTAACTGCATCAGTTCTTAGCACGATGCACAAATAATAAGGAAAGGACCACCAGAGTCAGAAATAAATCAAAAGCCACTTTATGGGAAATGCTGCTAACCCGTCAGGAGCTGGCAATGACCTTGAAAGGGCACAAGCTGTCTCCTTTTGAAGCAGATGTTCCTCGGAATGAGAGTTCTGGTCAGGTGGGCAAAAAATTCGGCAAGTGACAAATAGTTGAAACAAGGAAGTGCTGAGTCTGAGTATATTTCTTAAAAATGGCATGAGGCTTTTACAAGTCATTACAAAAGAGAAATGAAAAATCTGGCAGCTCAGTATTTGAGGTACATCTGAGGCCATCTAAAACACACTGGGTCTAAAGCAGCAGCCAACTCCTCTGGACTGGTGCAGCATCCCCGGGCTCCGAGCACACTAGGGCCGCATGGGCCCGGCCGGAGTCCTGGGGGCTGGGGGAAGGGAGCTGCGGGTGCGCCAGCCAGGAGGGTAGAGGCTTGAATCTTGTCTCTGACAAACACCTTCTGCTCAAGGTCCCGCCCATCCTTAGTAAAACGCCCACTATGCTAATCTTCTGGGCTAGTAGAGACAAGTCTCTTGCTAATTCCTAGGAGTGGCTCAGCTGACTGAGAATGAGGATTCTATTTGACCTTGCCCTGGGATAAGTCTCCTTTCTGTAAGCTTCAATGCCCTACCCATAATGCCGAAGACAATTAGTCTGGATGGGAACATTCTTTATGAAATTCCAAGCCAGAGTTTGGCACATGTTTTACCAATGTTGGAACATTGGTAAAAGTCAGAGAGCAATGTCCAATTTTGTGTAGCTATTAATAAATCATATCTTGGTGGGCACCTAGCACTTGAGTTCACAAGGACATATATGGGCTACCTCTGAGTTAGGGGATGCCACGAATGACTGGATACGCCAGGAGGCACAAACTCCCTTTGAAGTCATAACGCTTCTTGTCCATGATCAGGCTTTTAACCCTGATACTGCAGACTTTGCTGGAGTAGACAAGTAGGTGTGGCAAGATAGCTGGATGTTGGTACAGGCTCAAGGCTATTCTAAGGCAGTGGTCTTATCTCAACCTTTCTGGCCAGGTGGTTTTACTGCAACTGAAAAGACTTGCTTGAAGGCAAGTATGCAGTAAGATGTGGGTGGCAGACCAAAACCTGGAATTACTCTGGGCTCTTCACAGGCCAATGGAGGGTGTTTGGGGTTTAAGATCTTGAGAGATTACGTGATAAAACTTGATCTGAACTTGAAGAGATGGAAATAGGTTTTTAACAAATACCAGAAAACAAAGTATATTTATTTGAGCAAAAACAGAGGTGACATAGTTGTTCTCTTGGGGGGAAAGAATGAAATGGTTTCACTAAATTTGTATTAAGACACTAATGGGAAATAATAGGGAAAACCGAGTCCAAAGACAGCTGGCATGTGTGTACAGTAATGATCGTGCACAACAGGAGCCAAGATGCAGCAAGCCAGAAGCAGACCTCAGTTCTGCTACTTTGGATTTCTTTCCAGTTGGACCTATATTCATTCTCTTTATATTTTCCATTACTGAAGATGGAAGAGGACAGCTGCCATATTTGGAGGTCTAAACACATTTGACTGTCATTTATTTGTTCCTTCTAGGAATTATTAGCCAATTAAAACATAAAGGTTAAAATACAAGGACCTGCAAGCCTGGATCAGTGCCATCCACATAGCCAACCTAAAGTTGAACCTGGGCTACCTTTTTTCCTCCTGCCTGGACTCTGGTTTGGAGATGATAACTTCTCCTCTTTTGCCTGCATGAGCTAGGACTCCTATGATTAATCACATTACATCTACATAATTTGCTGCCTTTGTAGAATAATGCATCGATATGTAAATCTCACAAGGTTTGAAGACCAGGATTTTACTGATAAGGCTTGCCTGTTTTTGCTGGAGGCACTGGGATTCACTCCTGACTTCACAACTAGAATAGGGCCTGGGTACTTACCTTTCCAGCCATCCTGCA